>CAIGRF010185135.1:731-52099 GCA_903798235.1 Fraxinus ornus
AAAAAAAATTTCACTTTTATTGACAACTTCCATGCAAAACAAAGTCAAACGAATGATATTCGGTATGGTAAATTTTTTTGTTCAATTTTTTTTTTTTTTTTTTTTTACAATTGGAACAAATTTTAGAACAATGGTAGAATAAATTATCACTTTAATGGACAAATTCCATAAAAATGAAGCCAAATGTTCCATGAAAAATTATACCAATCAAACACAATTAATTACAATTCTCAGTAAAACATTTTCTAGGAAAATCAATTTCCTGTAAAACATTTTCTTTCCACCCATTTTCCACCTATACAATCAAACGGACCCTAAAAGCAATATTTTTATTTAGTCAAAATATAATGAAGAACATATATTAATATCTAATGCAACCTTTTAAACTAAAGTAGTCAAAATAATTAAAGAGTCCTAATAAATCAAATAACAATATTAACTAAGCCCCTGTTTGGTAAGGCTCAAAATCGGATTAAAATTGAAAATATAGCCGTTATTGGACCCCACCCATCTAGTAAAAGTCAACAATAACGGCTAGTTTTTCAATTTTAATCCGATTTTAATCTCTACCAAACACCTCTTAAATAAAAAGTCATAAAAGCCTAAAATAAAAGGAATAAAGTCGATTCCACGTCCAAAGCCGGATTACATCACAACTTCACTGGTATTGAGTTTTTAATAAAATTATCGACTTAGTTGCTTCAAAATTTGTACAATTGCAACAGAGTAAACTACTGCTTCAAATTAGCCTAAAACATCAGTTCTTCTTTGAGAGTTTCGCAGCTAACCTCCCATGAACTGTTGCCAAATTAGGCTTACGCTTACGAGGTTTTCTCTTCTTGCGATATCTCTTTGTTTGTTTACTTTCTAAGCGCTGACGACGGATTTCAGGATCAGCCCAACCTTTTCCCCATTCAGCGAAACTTGAAAATGATTTACGGCTTCTCATGGACAGCAGCATATCTGCTTCTGGGTAAACATAGAATGGTTGTTCCAATGCTGATCTAAACAATTGCAGCCCAGATTCTGTTGGCTCTGGAAATTTTATCTGAACACGACTCTGCATGGAAGTGCACAAGAGAAGATAAATTAGTGTTCTATACTATGAGATAATCTCGAAAAAATTCATAACTTCAACACTAATATGCAAGGAATATAACTAAAATCATAGGGTAAAGAAAAGAAAACGCACGACACAAAACGATGCATTTTGGGCACAGATATGGAATAAATTGAATCAAATCTGAATTCCATTTACTTTTCCTAAAAACTTGTTAGACTGACATTGTCACAGAACAGTTAGTTCCCGAGAAATTAACAAAAAGGAAAAGGTCATTGCAAGTAGAACTTGTAGGTTCCTAATTGCCCTTGAGAACATGAACTTCTAATTCAAATCCATAACAATTTTATTCCAATCAAAATAGGTATTTGATTATCACTTATCAGAAAATAATATGTAAGAAGTAATGCACTACACAACCTGAGCATATTCCGATCATTACTTTGGACCTATTGGTAATGAAGTCAGAAACAGGCATACAAAACTCATCTAAATTAAGGCAGATAAGATTCAAGTCACCTCGCCTGAGTTAACTTCGAGCACAATGGAAAATTATGAGCTTCTATTTCTCAACAAAAATAAAATAAAACAAAACTTTCAATTTCAACTATATACTGTTTTGACTTTCATTATTCTCACTATATTATTTCAAGGTACATTTTCTGTTTTTTTCCTTATAAATGAACGAAGATACCCAAGCTGATTTCTTAGGGCAACCATTATGCTGGGTTCATGCATGTAGCTGGGGTGAGAGAGACAGAAAAAAGGAGGAGCATGTTCAGAGTATAGCAATTTTAGTTATAGTTAAGTTTCAGGGTCAATATGAAAATATATATCACGATGCATTGAAAACTAACCGTTTGAACCACATGATATACATTTTCTGAGGCTTCTCGAGATGGAAAAAAAAGTAACGTGTATTTAAAGCGAAAGAAATGTGAGTAAAACCAAAACTATTGTATTGAGATTGTACCATTTCATCTCCCTCCCTGACAAAACCTCTATCTTCTAGTATACGAAGAAGACCACGCCACCATATGAAGTCACTAGCAGTAAATTTGTGATCCTGCAAAACCCATTAATAGGAAACTAGGTTTAAAGCAAGAAAAATAGCAGGAGAAGAGAATAGGAGTTGAAAGGAAAAATAACTACAACATCGACAAATAAAGAGTCTTATGATAAAAATAATTGCCAGGAGATATTACAACACACATTCATTCTATTAGCATAAAATAAACTGGCATGAAGAAGAATTTGTGCCAGTTGCTCACAACTTAACTGGCCAATTTCAAATGAGACAATTTATATATCTTCATATATTGAAAAGTTGTATATCATTTCAAACTTCCAAATAACTCATTATTGAGATCCCTATCAGTTTCACCCTTGGGTTCTGGTGACTTCATATTCAAACTTTCACAAAATAGAGTTGAATGCTAGTGCAGCAATGGAAGTTGAATCTTGTAAAACCAAGAAAAAATATAAAAGCTTAAGAATATTATCAGAATAACTTGAATATAATGAATATGAGGTGATAACAAAACAAGTTTAGCCCTCTTCTTATATAGGCATTGTAAGGAGGTATCCTAATTCTTTTTTTTTTTTTTTTGATAACCATAAATATCCGAGCCAGCTTGCGCGAACCTCGACTAATCCCACTGGGCACTGAAGTTCACGACCGGGTACTCACCTCAATGGTTCTGAGAAGACTCGAACTGGTGACCAATAGGGAACAAACACAAGGTCTCACCAATTGAGCAACCCCTCGGGTTAGGAGGTATCCTAATTCTATTAGGCAAAGTAAAAGAAATTAATCTCCTAAAATAAAACCTCTAAAAAGAATAAGAAAACTAATAACCTACTCCTAATAGAAGTAGAAATCTTTTAAATGAAATTAAAAAACTAATAGAATCCTATAAATACTAGGAATAGTAATTACCAATAAAAATTAAGCCCTTGTTTGAGCCATATTTTTTCCACCAAAATACATTCTTCTACGGTGATTTGACCCATTTCAACAACACCCTTTTCAATAAAATAATATTATACGCAAATCGATAACATTTTCTTATCTTTTAACCACACATTCTCGTCATAACACTTGCAAAATGCATTTTTTGAAAAAAAATGGGGCTCAAACAACCCCAAATCCTAAAACTAGTAGTAATAATTGAGTTCTAATATAATTGTCTATGTTAATCTCCCCCACTTGAAAAATATTCATGCTCGTGTTCGGTTGATGAAAAGAAAATTAATTAGGAAGAAAATACTCAAAAATTTCTATCATGACTAATATTGAAGAAACGTTCATCTCCTGATTAGGAAGAAAATACTCAAAAACTCTAACATAACTAATATTGAAGAAATGTCCATCTCCTGATGTACTCAATAAATATCGTTATATTCCTTAGTTGCATTGATTGAAGTCAAATTTAATCCTACGCTACTCGTCTTCTCTTTCTTAATGAGATTTCTTATGTACTATTCCTTCATAAACGATGCAAAGTGCAATTTCTCATCTTTAGTCCACTCTTGGCAGAGGCCACGAGTGCTATTTTCAATTCTCCATGCTTTTTATCTTCCGCTATAATATCCATATTTCCATCATTCATTGTTATGCAATTTATTCATTGAAATCACATAGAAGGTAAACAAAACTTTTATTCTCAATTTGACAAGCATTACGTTTAAATCTTTCGTGATTGGGAAGTTCAATTCCCTTTTCTTTAGCTTGACACTTCTAAACATAACTTGTTTATTATCAAAATGTGGCTCAAGCTCGAGGTCTTCAATTGCTATTTTACCGGAATGTTTTTCATACTAATGCTTGTATTCATTGTCAAATTCCATATATTGGGGACTAGCAAGTCTCGGGATTTCAACTTGCACATGTTTTTCTACCTCTATTGTAGTATCGTGGTTGATAACATCTTTAATCATCTTGAACGACATCTTTTTAAACCTTATAAATCTTTTACTCTTTGTTTACATTCTCATTTGCACATTGCTTCTTAAGTGGCAATTTGTTATCTCTGAGTATGTAAGCGACATCTACATTATAGTACTATGGTTGTCCCGAAAGTACATGACAATCATGCATCTCTACCATGTTACACACAATCTCATCTCTGCAGTAGTTCTAATAGGAAGTGAAGTTTTGCATACCTCCATATTCTAAATTTCTCTCTCCCTTTCAACTAGAACTGATAGCAAAATGAGTCTTCGATTTTAAAGGTTTGGCTAGCTTTACATAGCACGTTCGCACCACCCCGTTGGTCTATAATCACATTGCATTCTTTGTTGTTGACGGTGCATTGTTTCTAAAGTCTTGTCATGCTACAAATTTAGCTACTTTATAACTTATATCTCCTCTAGACTTGCACAAAATCCTTAATAACTTGTTCTTACTCAAACTTAGGTTGGACTTAAGGAAAATTTCTAACCATCTACTGTTGTGTCTTAGGATCATTGAAGCAACCAATATTTATAGAGGTCAAAGTCAGGATTTTTGTTAGTGAAATCTTCGAATTTATCCATCATTCGTTCCAAATTTTGGACTAAGGTTGGTAATTTTGCAATCCTCCAAACATTATCTCCATGATGAATACCACTACCACCATAGGTTGCCATCAGTTAAAGACAAACCTTGCTCTCATACCAATTTAGCTCAATAGCAAAAGTCAAATCTTGTAAAAACAAGAAAAAGCTAAAATCTTGAGAATATTACTGAAGAGGATAATGAAACATGTAATATCCCGAAAAAATCCGTTAAGTCGTTAATATCGTATAGTAGGACCTCATAGTAAGAAATTGAAAATCTAAGGACCAAATTGTAAGTATATATTGTTTAGGGACCAAATTGCGAGTTTTACCTAGTTAAGGACTTGATTAAAATAGTATGGTCATTCCCTTTAAAATTGAATCCATTGCCAACTGTACGTGTAGATGTTTGATGGATTGACTTGATTTATGGGAAGGATTTTTGTTAATAAAAATGATTTGGTATATATATGTAATATATGACTGATGACGTGAACCTAGGGAACGGTGTATGGTAAATAGAAATTTTGGGGAATCAATTATGAGATATTCCACTTTTTCCCTTTCTAATTGATAACACTATATTTGACAAGATACACTCACACACGTCCCACACTTTTCACACACACACACACACACAAAAGAAACCTCTACTGTTTTCTTTGTACGAGCAAGATTGAAAGGCTGCTTTTGAATCAATCAACTATCTCACACCCATTTTATCAAACTTTATCCAACTACGAGGTAAGTGATGTTGCATGTGTTTACGTGAATTAGTGTTTTTCTTTTGTGATTTAAATGCTGGAAAATCAATTATGGGCCATGTATGTTTATGATAAGAAGGCCGGAGTTTAGTAGCGCTACGCACTGGATTTACTACCACCTATGTTCGGAGTAGTCCATGTGTCTCCTATACGTATGTTATGAAAATCACGTGTTTTTCCGTTACTTAAATGCAAATCACTTGTTCACCGCACACACTTATTGAGATTTTCTTAAATCTCACCCCTTTTTATTTTCCCCCTTTCAGGAAATTGAGATCGTGAGTTTGGAGATGGGAAATCGATCGATGATGGCACAAATTGCTTTTAATAAGGAGAAATCTATTTGTTATGTTTTTTTTATATGAATTAAAGGTTGGATTAAAGATCATTTTATTTGTTTTAAACTTTGATAAACATTTACATTGTTGATTTATGAATAAAGTAACGATTTTTATGCCTTTGTTTATAGATGATATATATTTTTTTTTTTTCTGATTTTGTTAAAAATATGAGTTTTCGAGAAAGTCGGGTCGTTACAAAACACACGAATTCTGCGTGTCTTGATTTATTTACATCCTTGTATGAATATATATACAACCAAGGGTTAAAGTCTAAAAGGAAAAAAAAATCCCCTAAATAAGGAAAAATAAATATCCTACTTAACTATGGAAACAATTAAATATGGTGCTAAAATTATTCTAAAACAGTCCCTAATCACATTCAATCATTCGGATTTCTACACTCCTCCTCAAGTTGGATGGTAAATATTGACCATATCTAACTTGCGAATGAAGTTATCGAAAGTCTGTTGAGTTAGTCCTTTGGTGAAGACATCTGCGGTTTGTGTAATACCCAGACCAGGAAAGCTTAAAAAGATTTTATAGTTACTACTCATACCAACAAGGTGCACCTTCTTTTCCGGAAGTCCATCGTTGGAAACTCCACAGTTAAGCGTGCTTAGTTTGGAGCAACTCCATGATGGGTGACCCCCTGGAAAGTTTTCTCGGGGAGCGTGCGAGCGATGACAAAGTATGCTGAAAAAGACCCATGTTGGTACAGTGGGTACAGTACGTCGTCGATCTAACGGTCGTGACAGCCCGCTAAATGGGACCCGGGTCGTTACAAATGGAATCAGAGATCGGTTGCCAGTCGAAAATCGAAACTAAAGTGCTATGCCATAGAGAGGGAGCCATATCTTAAACCCGTAGGAGCCACCTCTAGAATCCCAACGCCTGGCAACAGATCCTCAGATGGATCAAGCGCGACGAGGACGTCACGAGTCTAACGAGGGGTGATTGTAATACCCAGACCAGGAAAGCTTAAAAAGATTTGATAGGTATTACTCATACCAACAAGGTGCACCTTCTTTTCCGGAAGTCCATAGTTAAACGTGGTTGGCTTGGAGCAATTCCATGATGGATGACCCCCTGAGAAGTTTTCTCGGGGAACGTGCAAGTGGGGACAAAGTATGTTGAAAAAAACCCATGTTGGTACAATGAGGACAGTACGTCGTCAATCTAACGGTCGGGACAGCCCGCTAAGTAGGACCCGGGTCGTTACAGTTTGTTCATTTGTAGGGACATGTGTCATACAAATCACTCCTTCAACCTTTTCTTTGATAACATGTTTGTCCACCTCTACATGTTTAGTTCGATCGTGTTGTATTGGATTCAAAGAGATGTTGATTGTTGCTTTATTGCCACAATATAAATTTATTGGGAGTTCTATAATGACTTGCAATTCTTCTCCAAGTTTCTTTAACCATAGTCCTTCACAAATTCCTTATGCCACTGCTCTAAACTCGGCTTCTGCACTGCTTCTTGCTACGACATTTTGTGTCTTGCTTCTCCAAGTTACCTCATACATAAGTACAATAACCAGTAGTTGATCTCCTATCCTCTGTAGAACCGGCCCAGTCTGCATCTGTGAAGACTTCTACTTCCTGACTTTCATTTTTCTTGAAGAACAGTCCCTTTCCTGAATATCCTTTTAGATATCTGAGAATTTTGTATACTGCTTCCAAATCAGCTTCGTTAGGTGAATGCATACGTTGACTTACTACACTGACTGCGAATGCAATATCTGGTCTAGTATGAGATAGGTAGATCAGCCTTCCAACTAGTCGTTGATATCTGTCTTTCTCCACTGGTTTCCCAAAATTTTCTTTCTTCCTGTCTCAGTCGGTGTGTCACATGGTTTACATCTAAACATGCCTGTTTCAGATAAGAGATCATGAATGTATTTTCGCAGTGAAACACTAATACCTTTTCTTGACCTCGCAACTTCCATTCCCAAGAAATATCTCATTTGTCCTAGGTCTTTTACCTCAAACTCAGTTGCTAAGTGTTTCTTGAGTCTTTCCATCTCTGATGTGTTGTCCCCAGTTAGAATTATATCGTCAACGTATAGAATTAAAATTGTTTTTCTTCCACTCTTGGATTGTTGGAAGAACATAGTGTGATCTGATTGTCCTTGCTGACAGTATTTTAAAATGCGTAATGCGTTGCGATGCGTCGAGGTCGAGAATAAAGAATCACAAGTTTAAGCGTGTCAATGCGGAGACTAGGCGTCATAATGTGTTTCGTACTTTTAATATTATTTTAATTATTTTTAAGACATTAAATATATTTTTATAAAAAAAAAATTTATGGAAAAAAAAAGGGAATAAGGCGCCCTTAAGCGCGCTATAGCGACGTTTAATCCCGCTATAGCGCACTATAGGGGTCAACAAAAAAGGTTGACCGCTTTTTTACCCGAATATCTCGAACCGGAGCGTTTTCACCACGCTCCGCGCTATAGCGACGCTATTTCCCACTATTTAGAACACTGAATATTACTATACATCTCAAATCCTATACCTACCCATTGCCACCACCATGTTTGGGTCAGGGGTACCACCAGCAAAATGATGCTGCAGTGTTCGATTTATATGCTCTAATAAAACTCTATTGTACACCACTCAAATCAGATTTCCAACCTAAAACCCTACACTTACCCACGACCGCCACCATGTTTGGCCACCGCCACACGGCCCACACCACCACCACCAAAACGATGTTGCATCTTTCCATTTCAATGCTCTAATATTTAACCTACTATACATTATTGAAANATTTAACTTAGCCACCGGTGCAAACGTTTCTGCATAGTCTATGCCATAGGTTTGTGTATATCTTTTTGCTACAAGACGAGCTTTGTATCTTTCTATTGTCCCATCAGCCTTATATTTCACATTAAACACCCATTTGCAACCTACAGGTTTTTTCTCTTCTGGTAGATCGTCACTTCCCAAGTTTCGTTCTATTGTAGGGAATGCATTTCTTCCATTACTGCATTTCTCCTTTTGGAACTTCCAGGGCTTCCTGAATATTTGTTGGAATCGTTGTGCTGTCAGGTTAGATGTAAAAGTACGAAACTTTGTAGATAGGGCATTATAAGATATGAACTTTGAAATTGGGTGAAGAGTACATAACCGAGTTGGTTTCCTGAGTGCAATGGGTAAATTGATATCAAGAGATTCAGACTCATGGTAATGCGGAGCAATCATCGGTTACAATTCTTTTGGTGCTTCAAGTATGAGGTTCTCCTTTGATTTTGGCTTCCTTGAGTAAACCAGTATCTCTGTCCTTTTGTTTTTCTGCCTCTCCCCCTGAGTTCAAGTTATGTTCTACATGTGGCATGATAGAACTCGATGGTATGATGGAAACGGCGTGTGTTTGAGGTATGTTCAGGAGGAGAAATATCAAACTCTAAGAACCGCTATTCACTCAAATTCTCCCCCTGAAGAGAGGACTTTTGAAAATAAAGTGTTCGTTCAAAGAATGTGACATCAATACTTACAAATGTCTTCCTCGTGGATGGATCATAACATTTGTAGCCCTTTTGGGTGGCTGAGTATCCAATGAATACACATTTAACCGCACGAGAGTCTAGTTTGTTTCGATTGTGAGGGTGAATATGAACAAATGCAGTACAGCCGAACACCCTAAGAGGTAGAGTAGAGTATAGACATTAAGTAGGGAAACGCTTATGAAATTTTTGGAGGGGTGATTCAAAGCCAAGTATGCGGCTAGGCATTCTGTTGATAAGGTAGGTAGATGTTAGGATGGCATCTCCCTAGTACTGTTTAGGCATATTTGTGGTGAACATTAAGGCACGAGCAACTTCAAGGAGATGTCTATTTTCGCGTTCGGCAATCCCATTTTGTTGAGGAATGTCGACGCACGAGCTCTGGTGGACTATTCCATGTTTTTGTAGGTAGTTACGTAAGATGAAGTTGAAGTATTCGATGTCATTGTCTGTGCGGAGGATTTGAATTTGAGTTTGGAATTGTGTTTGGATCATTGAGTGAAAGTTGGTGAATACTAAGCGAACATCAGTTTTGTCTTTAAACATATAAACCCAACAGACCCGAGTATAATCATCGATAAACGTTACGAACCATTTTGTGTGGGTGCGATTTGGGATTCGGGAAGGTCCCCATAAATCACTGTGAATTATAGTGAATGGTTTAGATGGTCTGTACATGGATTTCGAAAAATTACTACGCTGGTGTTTTGCTAGTTCACAAATCTCACATTGAAAATTAAACGAAGCTTTATTCGAAAAAATAGACAGAAGCACGTCTTAAATATTGCATATTGGGATGACCCATTCGGTAATGCCACAGTAAAACCTTACTATCCCTAGAGACATGAGTAGAATCACAAATTGCAATTTGACTAGGCTTAAGATCGGCTTCATCAAAGTAGTAAAGGCCCTCATACTCTTTAGCACTGCCAATCATTTTCCCCGATGATAGGTCCTGAAAATCACAGTGAGATGGAAAAAATTTGGCTGAGCAATTTAAGGTTTTTGTTAACTGACTAATAGATAACAGATTACAAGACAAATTTGGAACATGAAGTACGGAGTTTAGGGTTATCGAATCAAATATTTTTATACTCCCTTTTCCTGCAACAGTTGAAAGTGAACCATCTGCAATTTTGACCTTAATATTGCCGGCACAAGTCGTATATGAAGAGAAAAGACGATGAGAGTCCATCATGTGGTCAGACGTACCTGAATCAATAATCCAAGGAATTTTGTATTTTGAAGAGGTGGTCAAGGCTCTTAAGCGTTTACCTTTATGGGCTAATGAGCTTGAGGGGTCGTGTTTGGAAGGTTGACTCGAAGTTTGAAGACCGGAAAAAATTTGGTAAAGTTGTTCCAATTGTTCAGGATTAAATGCATGCCCTGCAGTCGAATTACTTTCTTTGGAATTCTCAGTCGAACTAATTGATGCCTGATAGCTTCGATTTCTTGGATTTTGCCTTGGCTTTGAGTCGTGGGTTTCCCGTGTAGATCACAAGTATCTTCTTTATATCCTGGTTTCCGGTAGTGTTCACACCATGGCTGTCTCCTAATGGGCTCTTGGATGCCAGCAGGTTCACTGGGTCCATTATAAGTCTTTTCAGCCTATAAATTCTTCATATTAAAATTTAGCAGCCCTATTCTTCAAATTAAAAATCGACCCATTTGGCCCATTTACAGCAGCAGCCCCATTATTTGATCTCCCAATTCTGTTAAGCCCACCAGGTCCATTCCATCTAGACACCATCACCGATTCCACTGTTCATCTTCGCCGGTCTTCATCATGATTTTCCGGTGATTTTCTTCCCTTCGTACCTCTGCAAAAACTTCTCGTGTAGTGGATAGTGGTCGTTGGCTCAATATTCGCCCCCTGACGTCGTCCAAATCGCGGTTAAGCCCGGCCAGAAATTTTTTAAACACCCGTTCATTTTCCACTCTTTTCTTATAGCGTACACTGTCGCCCGGGCATTCCCATTCTTCCTCGAGGCTGAGATCAAATTCTTGCCACATATTTGTCATCTCCAAGTAATAATCCGTCGGTTTGCCACAATCAGGTTTTTAACTCGAAGATCAGTGATGCGTTTTCTCCATCTGAGTATGTCTCCTTCACTGCGTCCCAGACTTCTTTCACTGCAGGCAAAAATAGGTAAGTTTTACCTATTGACGGAGTTATGGAATTAACGAGCCAGGCGGTTATCAAGGAATTTTTCGATTTCCATTTTTGAAGAAGCGTCGTCTCTGTTGGTTTCTTAGTGTCACCGGTGAGGTATGATGGATTGGGCCTATTCTTGAAAGTTTTTTCCACTTCTCGACAGTGAGTTGAAAGGAACTATTTTCGATGTTATTGGAGCCCATGGATGAGATGATCTCTACCTCACTTTGAAGAGATTCAGAGGTTGTCGATTCCTTACTATTGGTAGGAATTTATGTCATGAATTGCTAGGATAGAGAGGACCTAGCTCTGATACCATGAAGAGGATAATGAAACACACGAATGTCAATAAGATGGAAGATCACGAAGATTACGTCTACCATAATTGTACAATATTGTAATTTATCTTGTTACCATATTTAGATCATTACTATACTTGTAATGTACACAAATCTCTATTTAATGGAAAGACCCAAAAACGGGAAGGGCATTCAGCCTAATTTTCACATGGTATCAGAGCTATGCCTCTAAAATTACTGAATCCATCGCTGTTCTTGAGCTTTTCGGCGTGTCTGTGGTGGGTGTCCGTTCATCATCAACGCGATTTCTGTGTCCTGTGTGGGGGCTCGAAGTAACTTCGAGCAATTTGTGGCCAATCGAGTGCGTGTGGCGTCTGGATCAACATCGCCGTTCCCGAATCGGCGATTCCAGTGTGTGATTGATGGTTCGTGTCTTCTTCGTAGAATAGCTGGTTCCGTTCCGGCGTTTTCAGGTGTCCAGAGTGTGGGCTCGAAGTAATTTCGAGCATTGGTGGCTGGTCGACTGCGTGCGTGAGGTCTAGAGCTCATCGCGTCGTCTGCGTTAACCAGTTGAGGGTGCTTGGGCCTGTGATTGCAGTGGGCCTGTGCTGTATGTGCTGGGTGTGTTTTTAGGAGTAGGTCTTCTCAATTGGAGTTTGGGCCGGTTCAGGGTGTTTGGGCCTGAGTTGGAAGTGGGCCTGTGCTGGGGTGTGTTTGAGGAGTGGGTTTCATCCATTAAGTTTGGGCTAATTTTTTGGGCGCACTTAATTTGGGATAAAATTTTGATTTGGGTTGTGTGGACCTGCATATTACCTTGTGTGGTTTGGGTTGCAATTTGGTGGATTGGTCTCATTTGGTTTTTTTTATATATAACGCAGATATGTCGGTCGATGCCTTTTGTGTTAAGTTCACAGGTAAAAATTATTCTATATGGGAATTTCAATTCAAGATGTTCTTAAAGGGGAAGGAACTTTGGGATCATATTGATGGGTCATCTAAAGCCCCTGAAGATGCTAAGGATTTCGGTGCATGGGAAACAAAGGATGCGCGCGTATTATCTCTTGGATTTTGGGATCGATGGAGGCTCATATGGTAAACAATTTACGCTCATTTACTACTGCTAAGGAGATGTGGGATTACTTGAAGAGGATTTATTACCAAGACAATAATGCACGCCGATTTCAGCTGGAGTTAGAAATTGCAAATTACGCTCAAGGTAATCTTACAATTGTGCAATACTACTCTGGCTTCTTGAACTTATGGAGCGAGTACTCTGGTATAATTCATGCTAAGGTCCCTGCGACGGCCTTATCAGCA
This sequence comes from Fraxinus ornus, assembly GCA_903798235.1. NCBI lineage: Eukaryota > Viridiplantae > Streptophyta > Magnoliopsida > Lamiales > Oleaceae > Fraxinus > Fraxinus ornus. The sequence continues at coordinate 13,716 of CAIGRF010185135.1, forward strand.
TTATAAGATGTTCAAGAGGTTAGCAAGAGGGATCAGTTTCTTATGAAATTACGACCCGAATTCGAAGTGGTACAGGCTGGCTTATTGAACCGTGATCCGGTTCCTTCTTTGGATGTGTGCCTGGGGGAACTTTTGCGTGAGGAACAACGACTGGCAACCCACACTACCATCGTCACTAATTTTTCCTCTTCTACCGTGGCCACTGTTGCTTATGCTGCCCAGGGATGGGGAAGAGGAAAACTACAGTGCTTTGGCTGCAAAGGATACGGACAAATTGCGCGTAACTGTCCTCAGAAAGTCTGCAATTACTGTAAACAACCGGGACATATCATCAAAGATTGTCCCACAAGACCTCCACACCAACGTCCTCAAGCATTTCAAGCAGTTACACAAGATCCTACCCCTGCACCCTCTCCGGCTAGCACTAGTCAACCTGTTCTTACTCCCGAAATAGTCCAGCAGATGATTGTTTCTGCCTTCTCTGCCTTGGGCTTGCAAGGTAAGGGTCAAAATATTTCTTCTCCTTGGTTTGTTGACTCAGGGGCATCAAATCACATGGCAGGTAGTTCTAATTCCTTACATAATATTCGACGATACACTGGTACACAGCACATTCAGATTGCTAATGGCAGTACTCTTCCTATTACTGCTGTTGGTAATATTGGGCCTTCTTTCGATAATGTTTTTGTATCTCCGGGCTTATCTACAAATTTGATTTCGGTCGGTCAATTGGTTGATAATAACTGTGATGTATGTTTCTCTCGTGCTGGTTGTCTTGTGCAGGATCGGGGATCGGGGATGGTGATCGCGAAGGGGCCTAAGGTCGGAAGATTGTTTACACTATAGTTTACGATTCCTCCTGCTATGTCTTTGGCTTGTATTAGTGATAGATTTAAACATGAAGTTTGGCATAAACGATTGGGTCATCCCAATGCTTTAATTTTATCTCATTTGTTGAAGTGTGGTTTTTTGGGTAATAAAGAGCAGTTTAAGTTTTCAAATTTGTCTTTTGATTGTGATACTTGTAAACTTAGCAAAAGTAAGACTCTTCCATTTCCATCTCATGGTAGTCATGCTCATCAATGCTTTGAGATTATTCATAGTGATGTTTGGGGAGTGGCACCTGTGATTTCACATGCTCATTATAAGTACTTTGTGACATTTATTGATGATTTCAGTCGTTACAGGTCATAGATATTCTGAGCATGCATATAAAGACAGCAAGAAACTTAAGCACGAGGAAATAGAAGAGCGGTAAATGTGACTTCTAGGAACTTGTACAAAGAGATGACCAAACCTTCGAAAGTGGGCTGTAATATATGGTACTTAGAATCTGCAAAAGTATCACGTGCAAAAGGGCATACGCCAAATAGCTATTTAAATTTAGATCATACAAACAATTGACAAGGACTAATGCATTTCATAGCTAATCACTATAATTCTCTGTCAGTCTCACACTTGCTCATGTAATTACTTTTTCTCATTCCATAGCCTTTGTGCAGCAATTTCACTCTTTCAATAGAAATCTTACTAGGACATAAATATATTTCCCACCCATGGTTCTTATATAGATTAATTAGTTAGAAAATATACCAAAAGTACGTTCAGGCCAACCATAAGTGTTCAGACTTCAGAAGCACTGCTTCCTGTGGACTTAGCAGAATGTGGGATGCTGCCAAAGAATCAGCTAATAAGCTGATTTTAAGCTTAGCTAAGCATTCTGTAAACTTTACATCACCAAATGATCACCTTTTTTTTTAATCATAATCTACCATTCAATAGGCAGTAGATCTATTTTCAAACCATCAGCCAGAGTAGAGGAATCGTTTCTGATGGCCCATTTCAATTAACTAATTAAGCAATGGTTACACCCTTGCAGAAAGCAAATAAATTGAGTAGATAAGGGGCATTAGATCTTCAATGAGATATTATCCACCAAGTGAATGGAAAATGAATTGTATGGTGAAGCAATTTCCTAGCATAGAAATACAGTAACTGCATTAATCATAGGAAATTCTTAATCAGACTCATGCTTCATTAATTTCAACCTATGTTGTGTCTTCAGATGTAGCAGAATTTTAACCAGACACAAGCTTCGCCGCACTCATTCTATGCTGCATATTTGGAAAGTCAGCATTTTCTTGCGAATGACTTGATGTAAAACCTATTTAATTATTTTTATTTCCTTTTATTGCATGGACAAAATTAATCCCATGTTCTACCAAACGCTTATAGATGCTCCCCCTAGAAAATTAGAATTTGAATCGAGTTTAAATTACCCAATTTAATTCCTTTCAACTTAGGACAATATGTTAGATCACGTTCAACTTAGGACAATATGTTAGATCACGTGATAGTGCTGTTGATTTTCTGCATCTCATAAAGAAAGATTTTATTCAGATCATGTTCCCATGAGAGATGCATTATTTTTTAAACATTTGGAAATCACAATTCACAGATTATAACTATGAGATGCAGAAAAATCAAAGGGAAAAGTCCATTCTTAATTACCTCTATCAAACTAAAGTAATAAAATGTCAAATGACTATATTTGAAATCATTTGACCTTGTGCATGATTTTTTTTTTTTTGGGGGGGGGGTGGAATAAGGAGAAATCAGCCACCTGACCCTATCCCAACCCAAAAGGAAAAATAACCAGGAGAACTCCGGCCCATCCCTACATTTGTTATTTGCATAGAAACAAATAAATTAAGAATGGGGAAAGTGGGAAGAACATAGAGAAAACTGTTTCCAAAATTTTTTCTATGTTACAATTTTATTTTATTTTATTTAATTATATCTGAAATATTCTTCAAAAGGTTCAGAAGCACATGCCTGTGATCTGCAATTCTTTCAAAGGTAAAATCTAATACAAGATGAATACAGGGCACATGCAAATATAAAATTGCAAATCTACAACCTTACAGTTAGGCATAAAATTACGTCAATCTCAACTACATAAACAAAGCTCACATAGTGACGACTGGATGGGCATCTGCATATAAGTAAAAGAGATCTTGTGTGCCAGTGAATGTATTCGTATTCTCAACAACAACAAAAGTACCTGTTCCCTTATTCTACTAACAAATTTCCTAAGATTCGGCTTCTCTGTAAAACTCCTATGTTTGAAGGCAGAGACGTCACCATCATCATATGAAAAATTCATAGAACCCCTTTGTCCCTGTAATACAGCATGAAATTCATAAAGATCTATAGTAGTACAATGGAGACATACTCAAAATCCAACAGAAGTCCACAAAAAGCAATTGAAAGCCATAATTTTGTAAATTTGGAATTCTTTGGACAGCTCAGATTAAATTTTAACATATAAGAAAGTGATAAGGGGAAAAAAAAAAACCATAAACCATGTGTCAATGGGACCCACATAATGAGCGATGATAGTCTGCAAGAGTATTGTCACCTCGGCTATCAGATTCTGCATTTCTGGAGGCCCGCTTACGCAGACATCACATCTGCACGTAAAACAAGTAGGAGGTACCACTCAAAGATCCCAAATGTAGTATAAAAAGCTATAATTGCATCCACAATAAAGCAGATGTTGCTCAAGAATCATGTTCCATACATCAATCAATTCAGTTTAGCAACAGATCCAGACCAATTACTTTTTATCAAGAAACAAAATGTATGCTTTTTGAGGCTGCCAGTGACTCAAGACAAACCAAGGCAAGATGTTTGTGGTTGTTCATCTAACATGAACATTTGCATTAAGCTCGTGTTCTTGATGGACTCAGTATATGTTCATTCACTGTTTAAAAACAAAGAAGCAATAGATGAACATCATGCAGTCAAAAAGTTATGAAATTATTTTTTTCTTCAGAATTGAAACTGTTTCAGAATTTACCTCACATATGCACTAGAACCTATTCAGTTAAGAGTGAGAGCGAATAATTTGGCAAAAGGTGGTCGTGGTAAGGAAGAAGTAATGTAGTTTGTGTATACTTAGTTGTAAATCGAAAGATATATCTCGTAGCATATTCCTAATTTGAACCAGAACAATTAGTGTTCAAAAAACACCAGTTAAGAGTGAGAGCGAATAATTTGGCAAAAGTTGGTCGTGGTAAGGAATAAGTAATGTAGTTTGTGTATACTTAGTTGTAAATCGAAAGATATATCTCGCAGTATATTCCTAATTTGAACAGTTAGTGTTCAAAAAAACAACTACAGAGCAGATAATATTTTGTTCATGTTGCCCTTGTTTACTTGAATAAGCAAAGAAATTGCATCCATACACAGCTCATTTATACCCTTAACAGAGCTGAAGACCAAGCTTTTCATATAACTACCTGTTCATTGCAGCCCACCCAAAGGGTTTCTACAGAGAATGGAGAACAAGGAATGGAGCTTTTCTTTAGATACTTTAGATTATCCGGAACAATTTTATCACATGGATGGGTAAAGCTTAATCCAAACCCAATTCATTCAATAAACTTATTAGAACCTCTCAGATTCGCTTAAACAAAGTATCTACATAAGTGGACACTCAAAAACAAGCTCAATCTATGTACAGGCATGCCTACATTTGCAAATGGGTGTAAAAAAAAGGATCAATAATTATGAAAATAAAAAATTTCATACATTCACAAAGGATCCAACTACTACTATAACTTTTGTGTTACCACAGGAACCAATTTTATGCTTTTTCTAAGCAGATAAATAAAAAAATTCTTTAAGAAATGACAATATCTAGAGTGGTAATTGAGACAAGAAGAAAACACAGGCAATAACATTAAGAGCCAAATCCAGCTACAATTTCTTTTATTATTTTTATCAAGAGTATACACTACAAGAATGGACAACTGCTTGCGAGAAATGAAACATGACATACAAGAGACATTTTTCCTGGGAAAATTCCTCGCCAAAGTACTCAACAAGCATTTTGGCTCTACAAGAAGAAGTATGCATTCCATATCTGCAGGGATAGGAAAAAATGGAAATGATATTCGGAAGCATGGAGGGAAAAAACATATGTGATGCATGCATAATTGATGTTCACCTGAAGCAATCAGATAACATCTTATATGATTGCTTTGTTTGTTCTTCACTTCTCTGACTGGGCAAAAGTGTTGGCATTCTTGACATATTTGCGTATAGGACTGCTCAACAGTAGCCAAATAGCTTAATATATATTGCCATCTATATATAGTTATAAACAACAAGATTTCACATCTGCAATGCAAAGTACAATTGCATTCTACGGTAACAAGTGTAGAGACTTTGAATTACAATTTCTATATGTCCTTTATATTCCTAAACTACATAATAGGTTTTTAAAAACTCAACGGACAACTTGCAGATTATAAGCTTCCAATAAATTTCACATGAAATGAGAGCAAACTAACCACAATTTGCTAATTTTCCATCCCGACCTGCTCGACCAGCTTCTTGGTAGTATGCTTCCAAGCTCTGTAAACAAACTAAAGGGTTACAGAGAGAAGCAAGTATCATACAAGCAGAAAATCGCATGATTGAAACTAAAAAAATTGTGCCTAGCAAGAAACAGATGGCGAACACAAGTATGGTGTTGGAGAAAAAAAATTGTAACTGACAACCATAAAAAAATGCTTGAATATAATAGAATTATAAGATTCCTTTGGAAATGTCCCTTAAGATAATCAAAAAATCAAATTACTTGCAGAAACATCATATTTAATAATAGACCTGCGGCCATCCATAATGAATAATCCTACGGACATTCGATTTATCAATACCCATTCCAAAAGCAATAGTTGCAACAACCACCTGGAGGAAAGATAAAAAGTTAGCTACTTACAATGGGCCAATAATGTACAAAGTATCAAATTAAAATAGAATTGAACTACAGTTGCTCAGGATAAAGAACAAATGTTCAGGCAAATACATTTTCTTCACCAGTTAACCAACAGATGCCAATACATTGATTTTTCTCAGAACAGATACTACGTTACTTCTAATATATTTACAGACTACCAAGTTCTCAAAGATCAAAAGTTATTAGAGAGTGCAGGCGACCTAAATATGTTTCTCATCACGCATGACATAACCTTTAAACAAAATTGCATTAGACTAGAGAAACCCAAAGGAGGAATGATGACGAGAAGTGTGGCCTGGCAATACTTCTTTACAATAATTATATATGCTCAAGCTTTCACAGGATTAATGTGAACAGTTCTATGTACTGAATAATGGAGAAGCAAACAGAAAATAAAAGCAGAAACCTCAGTTGTCTGCAGGATGAGGTTTACTAAAGAAACTCATTTGTCTCAAGGCTTCCTAGAGGCAGACTAAGTGTTACCTAGATGAATTTCTCTACAAGATTTTTTATGTTTTCTGATCGAAAATCTTCAAGTATTTATGAGCTTCAAAATATCGTGGATAAGTACCAACTAGGTTAGCCATATGCACTAAACCAAGGCACTAACAAATAAACTTTCCATGATCATATCAATAAACCCTCTCCCCTTGACTCTCTTGTGTATATTTATCACCGGGGGCAAGCGCTAAAATGTAAAGCAATAACACATTTACAGGCAAAACCCGGCCCACAATTTTATTCTTCTCAATAAATACAAAGAACCAGACATGCATTTCGAACACAGGCAATATCAATGTTCAGACAGCATATGTACAGGCATACAAATTCCAGTTGACACCCCAACTGCTAGGGATGAATGGCCATCACATTCCACTAGAGACGCGGTAGTATCCAAGCTTTGTCTAAAGGTCGTCCACTAAGAGGAGACAGCCACAACCTACCAAAGCAACCTAGATCATTGTCTTACCAATCTTAAGACTGCAGAAACTATCAGCCCAAACAACTCGACTGCATTGTGACACTACCCAATAGCTACAGCACCGAGCTCAGTACATTTTGTCAGTCTGGTATGCCACATCAAAACATAGCACGAATCCGCAACCCAAGTCATGCGAACAGTCCACAAGGAAAACCAACATCTTGCCTACTCATCACCAAAGCCAGAAACATATCCCATATGCCATTGCTGAATACAAAGCCAGCATGTAACGTCCCAAATTATTCCTACTAGTCGTTAGATTTAATTTAGGACTTAAGCGCTCTATTATTAAAGTCTCATGACCTTATTTGTTATTGGCCTAATCTAATGACCTAGTCTAATGACCTTATTGATTACTGGCCAATAGTTTGAGGACCTAATTGGAGAGTTATCTTGGAAACTAGATGAAATCATGCATAAAATATACGGAAATATACCAATTAGTCATGATTTAAGATTTATTTGACCACATGCATTATTCACACCACATTTCAAGCCAATATAATTGAATTGACCACATGATTAAAGGTATTGATTTAACCACTTTCAAGATAATACACCATTTATGCATTGACCATGCATAACATCTAGTCATTTCCTTTCACTTCTATACATAGTAACAAACCCAACACTACAGACTACCTCTCACCATTTACACACTCCCCCTCTACATCTGTCACTTTGTCTCTCCACCTTTACTTTCTTTTACCCTTTTCATATTAAATATAGTCACACACATACACAAATCACACGTGAATACTCAACTCCACACGCTGCTCAAGGATCTCTCTCCAACAATCACTTCCTCTATTATTTTGATTTGCCCAGTGAAAAAGGTAAGTCTGTTATTACATGAGTAATCGTGCATATGTTATTTCAAGGTTATGTTATAGTTCGTATTATATATAAGATTTGTAAGGATGGACTGGGGTATGGTAGCGCTACACACGAAAATTTGGTACCATCTAAGTTACGTGAGTAATCATGCATAGGTTATTTCAAGTATGAAGTTTTCCTTGAAATGTATATACAAGAACGAAAATTATACATGCACACTTATTGAGATTTTATCTCACATTATTTTTTTTCCCATTCCAAAAAAATTAATGGTTCGAGGCGGTCAATGCAAAGACGAGTGCCATCGTGGGACATTTAAAATAATTTTCATGAAGTGACGTCGAATTTTAGTTAATTTATGTTGAATTCATTTTAAGTTTTCCTTATGTCAAAGGTATTTTCTTTAAAATACGCTTATTATGAATAACGCTGAATCATAATTATTCTTATAAAAATCATATTTATTCATTTCAACCCTTATATTTAAGTTTAATTTAAATTTTAGTGACACTCGAATCGTTTAGAATTTGGGTTGCACGCAACATATGAGACCAACACAGTCTGTCTAGAAAATCAGCCAGCCACAAAATCATCCTAGCCCATGACTTTACCTTGGCGTGAGCAGCATCCCTACAATGGGCCAACATTACAACACCCTCAGTCTGCAACACAAGCTCAAGAGAGAAAGCCCAATTTTTTATTTTGTTTAGTTATAGGCTCTAAGTAAGTCCCAGCCCAAGAGAGAAAGCCCAAAATACCAATATATTATACCCAACGGCCTAAGTCCAGCGTCCAGGTCTAGCCCAATCCCAAAAATTTAAACCTCGTTCGGTCTTTCCTCAAACAACTCCATCCTCCATTTCTTCGCACCTGAAGCCTCCGTCTCCAACACTTTGCAGCCTCCGCCTACGGTCGTTCCTCAACAACTCCATCCTCCGCATTCGTAAGTTACTTCAGCCGTTCAGAACTTCGATCCCATCTTCGCAGCCTCCGCCTCGCAGCCGCCGCTTACAATTATCAGTCGTGCCCTCAGGTTTAAAAGCTAGTCTCGTCCCTCCTCTGCTCTCCTCCACCTCCAGTCTCCGTCTCTGCTAACTGCTCTCCGCCCGGATCAGAAAGTCCACGCCTATGTCGCTAGTATTTTCTTTAGCAATCGGCGATAGCTTGAGACATTTTTTGTTCTTTTTTTAATACTACGTTTTGGGTATTGTTGTGTGCTGTGTGCTGTAGAGATTCATTGTTATGGAATTGAAATTGGGCATTGTTGAAATTTGGGTATTGTTGTTGGGGCGGCGTCGAATAATGTGGAATGTGACGTCACTAAACTTCCAATAAAATTAGGTTGTAGCATAGTAGACTAGGACATCCTAGTTTTATTATTTCAAAAAATTGTTCCCTTCCTGTTTTATCAATAAAAATTTCCACCTTTTTCGTGTGAAACTTGTCAATATGCTAAGCATACTCGTGTCTCTTATCCCATCCAACCGTATAAAAATTCAAAACATTTTTCATTAATCCATAGTGATATCTGGGGTTCATCACGAATAACAAACATTTCCGAGTCTCGATGGTTTATCACTTTTATTGATATACACGTGTATTAGGTATTCCTTTTAAAAGAAAAATCTAAAGCTACCATTGTTTTTCAAAAGTTTTATGCCATGGTTGAAACCCAATTTCAGACCAAAATACAGATTCTTCGTACTGACAATGGTCGTGAGTACTTTAACTCTATGTTAAGTCCATATCTCATAACCAAAGGCATAATTCACCAAAGCTCTTGTTAATATACATCCCAACAAATTGGTATCGCCGAAAGAAAAACCGTCCACTCTTAGAAATATCTCGAGCTATTATGTTTACTAATTCCGTACCCAAACAATTCTAGGGTGAAGCAGTTCTCACAGCTTCATACTTGACATATCGGATACCTTCTCGTGTCCTCAACTACCAAACTTTATCCAAATTCTCCAGAAAACTTATCCTCCCACACACTTCCTCACTTCTCTTCATCTCCGCACTTTTTCATATTCAACATTTGTCCATAACACAAACCCTACCAGTAACAAACCCAGTCCTAGACCCACGAAGTGTATTTTTCTCGACTACTTTCTAACCCAAAAGGGGTACAAGTGTTATAATCCTCAAATAAATAAATAAAAAGGTCTCTTGATGTAAAATTCTACAAGGATCAATCCTAATATCCCAAATCTGCCCTTCAAGGGGAGAATATGAATAAAGGCCAACATTAGGATATGACAACTTCACTACCCTCTAGCTTACAATCCATCGAGTCCACTAAGTCAAACCTCACCGAACCAAGTTTGTTATTTCCTATACCCATCCAGCCAGTAGAGTTTGTCGATCCAAATCAGCCACTTCCCATTCCATCTAAACCTAGTCCTATTAGACCATAACCTAATAATTTGGAAATAGGGAAAGATTCACTTAAGTAGAGAAAACCTAAGTTACATGTTTACACTCGACGAGCACCTCTACCTCATAATGTACAGACTATTGCACCCGAAGATCACTGTCAAGAATCTGAACCAGAGGTAAACACTGAGTCACTAGATGTAGAGACACATGACTTGGACTTGCTTATTGCTCTTTGAAAAGGTACTAGAACTTGGATTCAACATCCCCTAGCAAACTTTATATCTTATAGTCATCTGTCCCCGACTCTTCAAGCTCTCAGAAAAAATCAGCTACCGAAGTGCCAAGAGAAATTCATGTAGCTCTCCAGGTACCTGAGTGGAAGAAAGTGGCTTTTGAAGAATTGCCGGCTTACAAAAAAATAAAACTTGGGAAGTGGTGGAATTACCAAAAGGGAAGAGTCATGTGTGTAAGTGGGTCTTTACCATCAAATACAATTCAAATGGGATAGCTGAAAGACATAAGGCGAGGTTGGTTGCAAAAGGGTTTACTCAGACTTACGGAGTAGACTATACCAAAACTTTTGCGCTAGCAGCAAAGCTCAATTCCATCAGAGTTCTATCTCTTGCAACTAATCTTAACTGGCCTCCTCATCAGATGGATATAAAAAATCCATTCATTAATGGAGTCTTAGAGGAAAAGGTATTTATGGACCTACCACCAGGTTTTAAAGAAAATTATGGAGGAAATAAAACATGCAGGTTGAAGAAGTCCCTTTATGGTTTGAAAGAGTCACCAAGAGCCTGGTTTGAGCGATTCACAAAGTCAATTAAATGTAATGGATACACATAGGGACAAGCGGATCACACTCTTCTTCAAACATACTTCGGATGGAAAGTTCACTATTTTAATAGTCTATGTTGATGACATCATTATAACAGGAGATGATTAGAAATAAACAAGATTGAAGAAGTTTCTTGCAAAGGAGTTTGAAGTAAAAAAAAAACCTAGGACAAATGAGATACTTTCTAGGTATGCAGGTGACTCAGAACAAAATGAGGAATTTCCATCTCTCAGCGGAAATATACGTTAGATCTTTATTAGACCACAAGTGCGTTTCACTTGTTTTCAGGGGAAAAAAATTAATTCATAGCAAACGTGTAAGGGGGGTGACTAGAGAAATAGAGGGGGGTCTAGTATGCAATTCTGTTAGTGATATTCTGTTGGGCATTTCTGATTTTATGTTATGGCTAAGGGGGGTGAGGAGAATATAGGGGGGGCAGAAGCTGATGAGGAGGTCATGGAAGAATTTATTCTATAATGAGCTTGCTCATTTTGGAGAGTTCCCGAGCCTCTCGAATGCTTAGATGTTTTGAAATTATTCAGTCAATTAATAAAAGTTTTCCTTATTAATTGGTTATTCTCAACTGTGTGGTTTCAGTCTACTCTATTATAGTTCAGGGCATATCAAATTGGTATCAGAGCAAACTCACTTGGGATGGCAACAAAAAACGTTGCTCAGCGAATGGACTCCATGGAGGAAATGTTTGGTGCCGTGCGAGAAGAGTTTCATCAAGAAGTGGGAACGTTGAAAGAGGAAATACAGAACATGAGCAAAAAGTTCGAGCAGTTCATAAAATTGCAAGAAGATACGGCTCGAAGCGGTGCGACTTCGTACAAGGGGGAAAAGATTAACAGCCCATTCATTGGGAAGTCTCAGGGAGTAGACTGCCTCTGGGTCAACTGGATTTCGCCATGAGTTCCGATTCCGAAGACTGGAGATTTCCCTGTTGGACGGCTCAAACTCGAATGGTTGGATCTTGATGGCATCATGGCAGAACGATATTTCTCCCTCAATCGGTTGACGAATGAAGAGAAAATTGAAGCAGCGATTGTGGCGTTTGATGGAGATGCCCTGTTGTGGTATCAATGGAAAAATAGGAAGCGATCCATTGTTCTTTGGGAAGAGATGAAGATTCTACTATTGAAACAATTCCGAACGACGCAGGCTGGCTCACTCCATGAACAGTGGTTGGCTCTTGTTTAGGAGGGCAGCGTGCAGGAGTACCGTCGGAAGTTTATTGAGCTGTCGGCGCCATTGGAAAACATCTCCGAGGAAGTGTCCCTGGGAAATTTTATTAATGGGCTAAAACCCGGAATCAGTGTTGAGGTCCGGATTTTAGAACCGAGCAACATAGGTCGGGCCATGGACTTAGCCCAAAAAATAGAAGAAAAATTGTGGGTGACCAAGGCCCACAAAACTAGTGGTGGGTTTTAGAAGGCAGAAGGACCAACACGAGGCATTAGCTTCCAGCCTGAAACTTCCAGAGCAAATTTTGGGGCGAAGCAGGCTGAAACGCGATTTTCCGGGGAAGTGCGAAGGCTATCCGACTCGGAGCTACAGCGGAAACGAGAAAAAGGACTGTGCAACAGGTGGGATGAAAAATGGGCACTTGGGCATGTCTGCAAGAAGAAAGTTGAATGTTCTTACCCATGACGTCGAAGAAGGAGAGCGGGAAGAGGGTGAAGGTTCGGAGGAAGCAGATCCCGAACTGGAGGCGACCGAACTAAATCATTTAGTGGAAGTCTCGCTCAACTTGGTGGTGGGTTTAACTACTCCTAAGACAATGAAGCTGAAGGGAATAATTAGCGAGCAAGAGGTTGTGGTTTTGATTGACCCAGGTGCAACCCATAACTTCATTTCCTTGGATCTGGTTAATAAACTACACTACCTGTTGTCCAAACTGAGGTTTACGAGGGTGACTATGGGGACTGGCACTGCTGTTCGTGGGGCAGGCTCGTGTAGGGGAATAACCTTCCATCTGCAGGGGATTGATATTATAGAAGAATTCTTGCCTCTTGGGTTGGGAAGTTCTGACGTAATTTTGGGAATTCAGTGGCTTGAGACTCTAGGAATGACTCGTACAAATTGGAAGACACAAGTGATGAAGTTTAGGCTTGGTAATGAGGCCGTCACACTGCGTGGGGATCCCTCCTTTAGGAAGACTTTGATTTCGTTGAAAGCTATGATGCGAACCCTTAAACACGAAGGAGCTGGAATTTTGGTGGAGCTTAATCAACTGGAAGGTTTGGGAGAAGTGAGTCCAGAGGTACCGCCATTTATTTACCAAGTGTTAGCAGACTACGAAAGAGTGTTCGACATGTTGTCTGAGTTGCCACCCAGTAAGGGACACGAGCACTCCATTGTGCTCAAAGAGGGTAGCCAACCAGTTAGTGTTCGGCCATATCGCTATCCTCACACCCAGAAGGATGAGATTGAGCGATTGATCAAGGAAATGCTGGTTGCGGGGATAATCCAAGTCAACAATAGCCCTTTCTCGAGCCCGATTCTGTTGGTTAAGAAGAAGGATGGCTCCTTGCGTTTTTGTGTGGATTATAGAGTTCTAAACAAGGCTACCGTAACGGATAAGTATCCAATACCCGTGATTGATGAACTTCTCGATGAGCTGCATGGTGTAAAAATTCTCTAAATTAGACCTGAAATCCAGCTACCACCAAATCAGGGTCAGCAAACAAGATGGTCATAAGACGGCCTTCCGAACTCATGATGGTCATTAAGAGTTCCTCGTCATGCCCTTCGGACTTACAAACGCCCCCGCTACTTTCCAATCCTTGATGAATGATGTCTTTCGACCTTATCCTCGAAAGTTTGTTCTAGTGTTCTTTGACGACATTTTGATTTACAGTCCTTCAGAGGAATCCCATCAACAACATCTAGCACAAGTGTTGGAGACTTTGCAGGCCAATCGCCTCTATGCTAATCGAAAGAAATGTGAGTTTGGTAGGACTCAGGTGGCTTACTTAGGTCATATCATTTTGGGACAGGGGGTAGCAGCGGATCCAAGCAAAATCCAGGCCATGCTTTCCTGGGCAACGCCCACTAATTTGAAGGCGTTAAGGGGATTTTTGGGTTTGACAGGATATTATCGAAAATTTGTGGCTGGTTTTGCTCGAATTGCATGGCCTTTGACTGATCAGCTTAAAAAAGATAAGTTCGGGTGGAGTTCAGAGGCTGTATCAGCTTTTGCAGAACTTAAACATGCAATGTCCTCAGTCCCACTTTTGGCAATGTCCGATTTCACAAAGCCCTTCATTATAGAGACGGATGCTTCAGGGTTTGGGTTGGGAGTCGTGCTTACCAGGAACAGCAACCAGTGGCTTATTATAGCCAAGTGCTGGGCCCCCGAGCCCGTCTTAAATCCATTTATGAGAAGGAATTAATGGCAATAGTGTTTGCAGATATGAAGAGGCGACTTTACTTGCTTGGAAGGCGCTTTGTTGTGCAGACAAATCAGCAGAGCTTGAAATTTCTATTGGAACAGAGAATTGTTGGAGTAGAGTATCAGAAATGAATTACTAAAATCATGGGGTATGACTTCGAGATTCAATACCGTAGCGGGACAAGTAATCGGGTAGCTGATGCTCTTTCCCGTTTATCAGATCAGGTGGAGTGCTCAACTCTGGCGGTGCTACAATGGCAGTATTGAGACTTGTTAAAGGCTGAATTGGGGGAGGATACTTTCCTGAATAAACTCAATACAAAACATCATTTCGTGATTCAAGGTGGAGCAAGGAATATTATTTTATAAGAATCGTCTCGTCATACGACGATCCTCTAAGCTTCTCTCCACTCTAATTGGGGAATTTCATACCACCTCGATTGGGGGCATTCGGGAGAAACAAAGACTTATCAACGCCTCAGCTGAATTTTATTGGATAGGCATGCGCAAGGATGTAGCCAGATTCGTACGGGAATGCACAATCTGCCAACAGAATAAGTACCGGGTCATTACTACTGCTGGGTTACTTCAACCCATTCCACTTCCGGTACAAGTTTGGGATGAAGTCACTCTGGATTTTATTGAAGGGCTGCCCCATTCCGAAGGCTGGGACACTATCCTAGTAGTAGTGGACAGACTAAGTAAGCATGCTTATTTTATTGGTTTGAAAATCCCTTCACAACTGTCTCGGTTGCTGGCATTTTCATTCGTGAGATTGTGAGACTTCATGGAATTCCTCAATCAATTATTTGTGACCGCGATAGAGTTCTTGAGTCATTTTCGGAGTGAGCTGTTTAAGCTGCAGGGGACGACTTTAAAGCGGAGCACTGCCTATCACCCCCAATCCGATGGGCAAATGAAGGTTGTCAACCGATGCTTAGAAACTTATTTGCGCTGTTTAGCTTAGGAAAAACCTTGAAGTTGGGCTCGCTGGTTGGCCTAGGCAGAATATTGGTACAACACTTCCTTTCATTCCTCCACTCTTTGTACTCCTTTTCGTGTCCTCTATGGTCGGGATCCACCTCCTCTTATTCGGTACAAGCGAGGAGCCACTTCGGTGTCTTTGGTAGATCAGTTATTGGAGGATCGTAATGCTATACTGGACGATTTGAGGATGCACTTGCTCCAAGCCCAGCAGCGGATGAAGCTGCAAGCTGACCTTAAGCGCCACCATGAGAAATACAACGAAGGTGACTTAGTATTTTTGAAGTTGAGGCCATACAGGCAGCGCTCCCTCATACAGCGTAAATTTGAGAAGTTAACTACCGTTACTACGGCCCATTCAAGGTTCTTCAACGTATCGGGAAGGTGACCTACAAACTGGAACTCCCTCAGACAGCAACAATTCACCCGATTTTCCATGTTTCTCAACTAAGGCCAGCACGTGGGATTTCGTCTTCTCCAGTATTACCACCTCAGTTAACTCCTGAGCTAGAACTTGTGATGGAACCAGAAGGATTGCTAGGAGTGCGACCCAAAGCTTTGAAGTGTTGCTAAAATGGAAATCCTTGCTAGAGTACGAGGCTACTTAGGAAGATTTTCACTTGATCCATCAACAATTTCCAGATTTTCACCTTGAGGACAAGGTGAAAGTTTGGGCGGGCGATAATGTTAGACCACCAGTGCGTTTCACTTATTCTAGGCGCAGGGGTAATTCAAGGAAAAAAATTAATTCATAGCTGACGTGTAAGGGGGGTGATTAGAGAAATAGAGCGGGGGTCTAGTATGCAATTCTGTTAGTGATATTCTGTTGGGCATTCCTGATTTTCTGTTATGGCTAAGGAGGGTGAGGAGAATATAGGGGGGGTAGAGGCTGATGAGGAGGTCATGGAAGAATTTATTCTGTAATGAGCTTGCTCATTTTGGAGAGTTCCCGAGCCTCTCGAATGCTTGGATGTTTTGAAATTATTCAGTCAATTAATAAAAGTTTTCGTTATTAATTGGTTATTCTCAACTATGTGGTTTCAGTCTACTCTATTATAGTTTAGGGCATATCAATCTTCTCAAAGAAACGGGAATGTTGGGAAGCAAGCCTGTAGAGATGCCCATTGAAGAAAATGGGAAGAAAAATATTGAAGTGGGAGATCCAGTTGAACGAGGTCGGTATCAAAGATTAATGGGAAACCGATTTACCTATCACATACGGGACCTGATATTGCATTTGTAATGAGTGATGTCAATCAGTTCATGCACTTTCCATTTGAAGTTCATTTTGAAGCGGTTTATAAGATCTTGAAGTACTTGAAGATGACACCTGGGAAAGGTTTATTTTTTTGGAAAAATGAAAAACTGTGTTGAAGCTTTTATAGGCGCAGATTGTGAAGGTTCAATTGAAACTCACAAATCAACATCAAGTTATTGCACTATGGTTTGGGGAAATTTGGTGACTTGGACGAGTAAGAAACAAAACGTAGTGGCTCGAAGTAGTGCTGAGGCCAATTTCATGCATTAGCTCAAGGAACATGCGAGCTAATATGGATCAATAGGCTTCTAGGAGAGTTAAAATTGTCAAGTGTTGTTCCTATGAAGCTTTACTATGATAATCAAGCTGCAATAAGTATTGCACATAATCCAGTTCATCATGATTGTACCAAGCATGTAGAAGTTGACATACACTTCATCAAAGAGCAGACTGAAGGGAGGAGTCATTTGCATGATCTATGTCCTGATATCTCAACAAGTTGTTGATGTCCTTGCTAAAGGATTACCAAGACCAAGTTTTGAAGATTTCACAATCAAGCTGGGAATGATTAACATATATTCACCGGCTTGAAGGGAAGTGTTGAAATACGTTGTATATTAGCTATTTGTAAATTAATTATTAATTGAGGTGTTTTAGGAGTAGAATCAAGTTGTATTTATGATAAATTCAAATCCCTTATTCTGTGGGATTAGTTACTGATTTGTAGGGATTAGATTGGCCTTAATTGCTGTAATTCTCCTCTATTTAAAGAGGATCGTTTTCTGATTTATTCAATCATCCGAAATAACAATTCTCTCAACTTCTTATATAAAACCATAAAATTATGCTAGTGACAAACCATGAACTGTTTAAAAATGCAAAGAAGTTTTTTATCAATATCATTGAAAGTCTAATTTGCAATTAAAAACATAAAATGCATCACTGGAGGAGCAAATAACAAATTAATCAGTAGAACCATTTAACAATACCAGTAAAGCAAAACTAGAACTAAAATTTTATAACAAATGACCAACTGTTTGCTTTGAATAATCCTAAGGAAATAAAACAATTAACACAGACAAGAAATGCATAAAGAAAGAGAGGAGGAAAGTTACTTGTCACTAATCGCATTCCACTGAAAAGATGCAATGTCAGTTGAGGGTGGAGATCGCACATTACTAGTAGGAGTAGAAGAGGACTGGGGCACATGCAGGCTCTTTACTGACTCCAAATATTTTCTTTTTTATATTTGAGGGTTGAATTGCATCAAAACAGCCCAAACCCTTAAAATATTATGGATTGGGATAATAATCAGCCCAAAGAGCTTAGGCACGAAGATAATCCACAGACGGTCAGGCTTAAAAGAACATACCATAGCTGCTCTAAGGCTTATTCTCTAGGGAGTTCTCTAGAATAGGTCAAGGTGTAAGCCTTGACAAGTAGCACTTTAGGCTTAAGTTTCGAGACCCCTATGGTCAATCCTCACTTGAGCACAATTCAAAGTGTCACATCTGGCATTTTTGTAAACACTATATATAGTCATGGTAAATATATTTTAGGTGATTGAACACTCAATTAGCACATACCCATATGCTACAAAATAAAGCTAATGCTTTGTCAAAAATTCACTAATTCATGGAACCATACGAACATCATGTAGTTATTATTACTCTCAATAGTCGGTGGTGGTGAGATTGTTTTATAGGAACGGTGGCATGACAACTGGCAAAATAATGGCTAACAAGAGAAATGAATCATCTACATTCTGTGGAATGTTCAAAATACATAAGATATGGTTTTATAGACCCAAGATTTTGCACGGATCATTGACTCACTAAGTATTATATATCTAAAGTAGATACCTCAGTTGCTCCCATACAGAAATATGATTCAGTTGTCATGCACCATCAAATTTAGAGATCCAATGGAAACTCTGTAGCACGGACACTTCAATTAGGGTAGCGTGTCCGTGTCGGACACGAGTCGATACCGACACTTTTCGGACACTATGCCGTAATCATTTTTCTTTTTATATTAGAAATATTATATATTGTTAATTCAAAATTATTAGCAAGTAACAAACGACACTTTTCGGACACTTTACCCTAATAATTTTTCTTTTATATTAGAAATATTATATATTGTTAATTCAAATTTATCAGCAAGTAATAATAGGTACTCATATTTAAAAGATTTCAATAAGAAAATTTAATAACAAGTATAAAACCAAATTTATACTATATAAATGAAATTTTTTAAAGAATTTAATCAACGTGTCGATGACGTGTCGTGTCTATAATTTTTTTAAAAATCGCGTGTCGACGTATCCGACACGTATCGTGTCGGACACATGTCCGTATCGGTGCATCATGGAACGGAAATTTGGTCACATACCTATACCTACACCCTAAGCAGAGACGACGTATCTTGAATCGCAACTTAAGCCTATGAAAGTGCAAAATATTTTATTAAGAGTATTTTTCAATCAGAATAATTATTGCACTCAAATTCGCTAATCTTTTTTCCAAGATTTGGAAACAATGGTTCAAGTTATTTGTTTTCATATCCAGGTTACCTGCAAGGCATCTTCATGGAAGTCCTTGTGCACCTGTCTGAGATGTGATTTTGGCAACTGTGATGAAACGAAAAAAATTAGTTACAAATTGAAGAGTAAGGAGATGAAATTATAGTTGAACACAATTCCGTTCTGATAGAAGGATTGTACTAACTAGATTCGAAAAGAAAAGAAAAAGGGAATGGTTGATTTTTTGTTAAATTTTCTTGTTAAGGTGAACCCAAATCATTTGACTCCTAAGACATAGTACATCTAATATACTCTGCAGTACATGACAGAAATACTAATGAAATGAAGAATGTTGTATGAACAGAATCCAGTAAAATATAAGAACAGACTGGTACCTTGGCATTATAAGCAGCAGCCTTTACACCTGAACTAGAAAGGAACTTTGCTATGCTTAAAGTTTCTTTCCTGGTAGGAACATATATAATTGTTGGTCCTTCTCCAAGATCTCCTTTCTTGAGTGTGGGCCTTTCTTTTAGCTTGTTCAGTATGTTATGTGTTTCTGGTGACCCACAATTATTGAAGTTTTTTATAGGTGGCTGTCCATAAAATTCACCACAAGAAACTGCAGCAATTCAGTTAGTGATTAAATTTTCCATTGACGAAGAAAGATGTAAGCTAAAATCACAACTACATATAAGAACTCCAGAATTTATAGGGCTTGGATGGTGGAAGATGTAAAAAGATGGTGCTTTGACATCTATTGATGCTCTAGAGAAGAGAAATAGAGTGATCTGTCGAAGGAGTGATTAAACATCTTTTGGGCTTATAAAGAGAAACCAATTGAAACAAGTAATAAAATACTCTTTGAGTTTGCAGAGAAATATTGCCCCAAAATATAGCTGATTTGGCAAATGTACATTCCACCCTCACCCCACCTCCAACCAACCCAACAAAGAAACAAATGGAGGGAAAGAAGTAAAAATACTTCAGATGAAGAACTAAGTGAGAGAGAGCTTGAGTATAAAATCATCTACATTATTTCCAAATTCCTCCCTTCTTCTACATAAGCAAAGTCCTGAAAGGCTGAAAAGTTTACCCTTTGTTTCTCTTCATTTTTTTATTTAAGAGAGGAGAGATAGAGTTTGCAGATGAACTCGAAATCATATTCCCCCATAGTAGGTATCAAATCCTACTGTATGTATAATGCAGTTTGTCTAATAGATAAAATGTCAAATCAAATATCTTTGAATCAGTTTATTACCGTCCAAATCATCGGCTTCATGGAACAGATCACACTCATCTTCAAGATATTCAACTGATATTTTTTTCTCATTTAGAGAGTTTAAGCTATTTTCCAACTGCAAACCTACTCCATCGTCATTTCCTGAAAGTACATCATCATCAATATCATTCACTTCAGTTTTGCAAGTTCCATCTACTTCAGTGATGCTGCCATCAGAGGTGCTACTAGAGTTTTCAGTAGAATGCTCCAGATCTTGTGGGGTTAAATTATATGTTTTGGCAGATTTCTTCCCTGTGGTGTAAACCTCTATTAATTCACGAAAATCCTTGTCATAGGAAGACAAAGATGATGTTCTACTATGTTTCACCTGCAAATGGTGTATAGATACCAATTTCAGTAAAGGAATGGAAACAAAATGCCTGCAATGAAATTGTACTGAAAAAAATGAAATAAAAATAAAAATAACAATGATGATGATGATGATGATAGCAGCAACAAAAATAATAGCAACAAGAATAAAATTAATATAAATCTTAATAAAAGTAATAAGAATAATAATTATAAATATAAATATAAATAATGAAAAAAAAAATAGATATGGATACGTCGGGACACGATAATTTAAATTCTTCAAAATTATACGTTTATATATTATATTTTTGCTTCAATACTTTACTATTTCTTAATAAAATTCCTTAGCTTTGATTGTTGCATGTGAAATCTTTGAATTAGAGGAGTGGCTAGTTGTTGTTTTGAAGATAAACTTTAGAGTGAACTATATATTACTACTGCCATCTGCTGCATAAAGAAAAATGCATATAGTAGCCATAAAACAAATTCGACATGAAGTTTGTACAATATTTCTCTCATTATTTTACCTTTATACTCAAATTAAATAAATTAAAAATTCCCCAATTTTATATTATGAAATTTACAGAAATGACACTCTATGTCCTCGATGTCTCGTGGATATGTTTCTCACACAAGTTAGAACTATATTTTATGTAAAACTTAGGGCATACCACTTGGTGCCTTGGACACATGCTGAACACGAGTCCCTTGAGTGTCGTAATTTTAAAAATATAATAAAAAACTAGACACCCCCACGTGGCATGTCGAGCACATGTGCTACAAAAGTCCCAGAGGTGTCCATCAAATGTCAAAATTTTAAAAATATATTAAAAATAGGACATGCTACAAGGCATATCCAACACGTCTTGGAGTGTTTGAGAAATGTCAATGTCCAATACGTAACATATCAAATGCAAACACACCACCCTAGTAGGAGTGTTTATGCTTCATAGAATAATAATCATATATCCTTACTGTACATAACTACATGAGAATAGAACAATGATCAAGACTTGCAGTCACGTGCATATTATCAGCTGCACAAACAAATGGAAAAAGCTAGTATATCCTGCATGGAATAGTGACGAAATGAATACTGACCGAGAAACAAAGATTTGGCCGGAAAAATGAAGTAATAACAATCTTTGTCCCCTTCAACATGCATAATGATTTCAAAATGTCTTCTCGAACACGAACGGTTGCAGTAGCGGTCAAAGCCATCAATGGTATGTCAAATTTTAAGAATTTCAAATTGTTCCTTCCGAAGTTCTCTCTTAACACACACAATCGCCTAAAAATGAAGGAGAAGATATTGGTGAGAGATGATGATAAATGACTGATATAGATATAAAATAGGTTTTGTTTTTGCGTGAGGAAACTATTACAATATGTACTCTTCCATACGTGTCTACATGCTCAATGAGATTTTCTCTCTGGAATCATTTAAATTGTCTTTAACTTTTCTAAGCTTTAAGTGCAAAAACTGAATCTGAACTCATTATGTGGAAATTTTCTTCAATAATTAAACCAGAACACTTTGTTCTTTTACATCAACTATGTCTGACTTTTCCCGACTTTTAGTGTCCATATAATAAAGAAACTGAAAGCCTACAAATGTCCCTTTTTGAAACAGACGACAATTTATAAAACTCCAGTTCCACTGTAAATCATACAAAATTTTACTACATATAATAATTATCGTTAAATAGGAAAGTTCTTTCATTGGCAAATGTCATCAGGAAACCCTTGACCATATCAACAGAGAACAAGTAATGCATCAACCTAGGCTAAAGTAAAAGCTCCAAAAGTTTTATCAAGATACACTGTACCAAGAATAAATGACATGAAAAACAATAAGACAATTTTTCTGAAAATAAATTCAAAATTCACAAGTCATATTAAATTTGACGATTCTGATAATTTCATGATTGGTAAAGGAAAACAGAAGAAAAAAGTGAAATTGCAAGAGACTGATGTTTCTTCAAGCAGCCATCCAAACCCACATTCTGAATCTCTTGTGGCTCACATGGAATGCATACACCTGTCCTTTATTCCATTCACTTCTCATGCCCAAATGCATCAGCTTACTCTGAATCAACAGAATTAGCCAAGACTTGTATGAAGGAATGAATGCTCTGATAAAACCCTACGAATTAAAATGCTTCTGCCATCCGATAGGCAAAATAGAATACATCATATGATATATTATGGAAGCCACTCCTATTGTATTACCTAGTCGGGTCAAACTTGATGAGAGAAGCTGTATAACAAGGATGATAGCAACAATGTCAACAGATAACTTGCTCATATGAAACACAGTCAGAGTTATTTGATGCCAATGCCAAGGAATAGGAAAGGGCAGAAAAGTATGTGGTGGTTCTGATATTGGAACTACATCGGACACATTCTAACTTCTGTAGCAGGATGGGATCAATAGATTTTGGCCAGGTTTTGGGGATAAAAACATGATGATCACAAAGCCCAAGTGACCAATACCCAACATCAGAAATACCCTGGCTGCAACAAATGATTGTTCTTGTTCCCAAGATGGTTTGATATAGAATATATGTTTAAACTATTTCACCAGGTGACCCTACCCTTGTGACTCTCAAATTTTTAGTGAAATTTAATTTTTAATCGCTGGTTTCTCATGAATCCATAAAATATGCCCAAAAATCCCCAGCAACATGTTGAAACAAAACTATACATCATCGTCAACCTCCATTCTCAAAAAACTCATTGAAAAAGAGTGCGCAATTAAATTACAGTTTCAACTATTATCATTCAGGAAGAATAAAAAAAAAAGATCAATGTGTTCAAATTAATAGGCAGAACAATAAAGGGGATGGAAGTGAAGAACATAAACCTGTAATCAGGTCGAAAATCATGACCCCACTTAGAAACACAGTGAACTTCATCAATTGCAAATAGTGCAATTCCCCGGCCTTCCGCAAGGCTTTGAAGTGGTTTAATAAGTCTGCAAGAGAATGCAAATGCTCATATTGGTTACAGACATATAAAAGATAGAACATCAAAGTCACAAAAAACTTTTCACCTTAAAATTGTCTCTGGGCAGACATAAATTATGTTGTAAACGCCGCTAATAGCTTTTTGTTCAACACTTTTGTCAATTTGACCAGATCCAAGAAAGCAAGCTGATATCCCATGCTTTGCTAGCTTCAAGCACTGATCGTGCATCAAGCTAATTAATGGTGAAACAACAACCACCACCTTCCCAGTTAACAATGCTGGAATTTGGAAACATAGAGATTTTCCTACAAACAGGTCATTGTTGTGAGATGCAGAAAATATTCCTGAATCAAAGAATGTTAGCACAAATAGATGCAGAGTACAGGAAGGGGTAAAAATAATGTACCAGATCCTGTTGCTGCAAGAATAAGACAATCTTGATGGCACAACCAAGCTTCCAGAGCTTCTTTCTGAAAATCCTTCAAGGATGAATATCCAAAATGCTTGCCTAGTAGATTATTCACCTTCTGTTCCCAGTATGGCCTAATTTCCTCTTCGTCTTTGCAATAAGATGGTAGAATGGTTGTTGCTGGACTGATATTTAATCTAGGATCCATGGTTAAGGGAAGGGAAACTTCTGGTTCTTCCACATGTCTGGGCAAGATATTTGACTTAGAGGCAGATGCATGAGATTCAATTGTAACCTTGCTTCTTTTGGCCATAGATGCTGACATAAGGTGCTCTGTTATGCTTTGTTGCCGCATCTTACCAAAAGACTCTGTGGAAGAGGGGGTTCTTTTCCCAAGAACTTTGTTGCTTACATTTAGACATGCAGAACTACTTGATGCGCTGCTATTGGTTCTTTGAGAGCTATTCAAGATAAACTCAACTGCATCATCCAATGATGCACCCACTGCTTTTACAGCTTCTGTAATATCAGAGAACTCAAACCCCATTCCAACTAATTCAGCAGTAACATGATCGGAATCTACATTGTACCCTTCCATGGTGCAGATACTGTTGTCTTCAAAACAAAAGTAATACAACAAACCTAAAAAGAAAGCACGCATAATGAAATGACTATGGGCCAACACCAAGTAAAAATTATATAGGAAAGCAAAAATAAAGAAATGAATATGAGTGCAACACCAAGTAAATTTTTTACAGGAAGTTCACTAGAGACTCACTCCGAATATTTGAAGTGTAATTGGTCCTTTTTCGGCAAACTCTATATGACACAAACTTCCTTTCAAAATGTGAATTCCAAAATAAAACCAACTGATTCTAAAGACAATAAAATATGCTACAATTGAAGCCGAAGGAGAATCATTTCAAATCCGAGTTCCAAGGTTCCAGTTACATCCATCTAATCGACTAGAGTAATAAGGATAACAAAGTTATATACTTTAGCAGGCAATCAAACTTCAGCTTCAGATATCAAAGGAAATATTGTCAAAACAATTAAGATATATTCCTCAAAAATCCAGTTTCGACTATTCCCGATTCATATTCGCAAGCAAGCACGATAACAATCAAAATCCTTGAAATACTACTTCGGCATAGAGACCCACATTCGACCCCTAGAAGAAACCAATTAACTATACAAAATCAACCACGCAAAAAGTCGAAAATTTTACTGTCCATGTCAAAAACAGCACAGTTAATCATCATAATATTTCTGTTTCTTATCATTTTTACGAATGTGTTTGTTTGTGTGTGTGCGCGTGTGAATTCTTGATTACCTTCCACAATATTGAAATTCGGTAGGTTAAAAAGGGAGGGAATGCCCTAGAAATTGAATTGCAGAATCAGGGAGTACAGTATTGCATCCATAAATAAATAAGAACCCGCCAAACAAGTTACAACCTGAGGGGGAAAAGAGAAGTACATCTTACGACGTCGTATAAACTATTTGACGGCCCGTCCAGTTTCCCAACTCCTTGTGTTGTATACATGTACACCCCCGCACCCCCCTCGCCTCCCAACCTATTCAACGTCCCTACAAACAAACAGTTTTGATTCAATAAATTTGTGTTCCACTCTATATGAGTCACATATACAACAATCTCCACCTTGACGACTATTCAACATGTTAGAAGAAAATACTTAAGCAAACATAACTTGGGAAAAACACACCATCTGGAACTAATACGTTGGGACACATCCTCTCCAACACCTAAAAATGTTAATCAAGTTCAAGCATTATCCATTATGATTAGGTTTGTCAAAATGTCTATTGCATTCTCTGATGTACGCACCTTCTCTAGCAACAATTCTCTTGAAATAACCAGCTCTCTTATCTTGTGAAATCTCACATCAATGTGTTTGGTTCTTGTATGATAAATCTGATTCTTTGCTAAGAAGATGGCGCTGACTATCACAATACAGCTTTATTCCATCTTGCTTGATCCCAAACTCCTTGACAAGCCCTCTCAGCTACAATAATTCCTTGGCTACCTCAGTTGTTGTCATGTACTCTGCTTCAGTTGTAGATAATGTCACAAGTTACTGCACAATAGATCTCCAACATATAGGCCCACCTGCAAATGTGAAAACATAACATGTATAGGACCTTCTGTCATCCAAGTCGCCTGCATAATCTGCATCTACGTATCCCTGAACTGAAACATCATCATGTTGTATCTCAAACATGATCTCACACTCCATTGTACCTTTCAAGTACCTGAAAATTCACTTTACAGCTCTCCAATGCTCTCTATCGGGATTAGCCATGTATTTGCTCACCACACTGACTACATGTGCTAAATGTGGTCTGGTACACACCATTGCATACATCAAACATCCCACTGCACTGGCATAAGGCACATTTGACATCTCTACAATTTCTTCTTCATTCTTAGGGCACTGATTACTAGAAAATCTAAAATGATTTGCCAAGGTCTAAATTGTAATAGATGTAAAGTTCGAGAACTAAAGTGCAAATACTCAAAAGTTGTATTAGACCTCAAAATGAAGATTCGAAAGTGCTTGGAGTTACTTGGATGAAGAAAGAAGTCAAAATCAAAATATGATCACACATCATTTTCCAACCGAAAAAGTTATGCTCCAGATTTGTAGTCTCATATTAAGACTCATTTTTGACATAGCAAACGTTTGAATTGTAAAATGATATCTAAGTAAAAGTTGTATCTCTTTAAGTCATCTTTCCAAATCATCTTAAATCACCTCAATCGGATATCGAAAAAAACGTTATGATAAAAATACTGAAAGATGCGCAGTGCAGTTTTTCCACCTTAATATGGGCGCCACAGCGCCCATATTGGGCTCCTCGGCGCGCCGCCTGTGCGACAAAATGGTTTTGATTATTTTGAACTCTTTTCTTAGTCCAATACAACTCCAACCCTTCCAAGATATATAACGATATAAATACAACCTAAAGGCCACTTTTGAAGGAAAAATTCAACACACAATTGAAGGAGGCAAAGTGGGCATAATTCAAGAAATCAAAGGGAGACAAAAACAACATCACGGAATAAGATTAAAGATTTATCCACAAATTAGTTTTTTCTATTCTCTTCTTTATGTTGTTTATTTTGAATTGTAAAGATTTCATGTTTCTTATCATAAACTAAACTATTCTTCTAGGGTTTGATTGTAACCAAAACTTTAGAGTATGATTTGAATTTATTTTAGTTATTTCTATAAAGTTTTTCGTTCTGTTTATTTATATTATGATTTTAATGCTTTCAATTAATTGGCCACTAATTGAATGAGTAGATGCTAGTCAATTTCGGTACTCGAGAGAGGGGAATTTAGGCGCGATCATAAGATTAACACAACATGGATTTTATAGGTTTCGAGAGAAAAATATATGATCTATAAAGTTTATTCCATAAAAGAATCATGAACTTGATAATATCTAGATTTTTATTCGAAAAAGAGATATTGGAATTAATGTCTATGATTAATTTTTATCCGGCACTCGAGAGAGGGGGTAGAATTACATTAGAGTTCTTGCTTATAAACATGGAAAATTGATTAGAGATAACTAAGTTTTTGAGAATCATATTTGATAGTTAGGTGAAATCATAATTATAGGCTTCCTCACTTAATTATTCTTCTAGCTTGCATTTATTTGTTGAATTCGTCATCATATTAGTTTAAAAAAAAAAACATTGATTATAAAATTCATTCATCTAGATAAAATATAGGCTATATAATTATTGTACTTAGTAGAAATTTGAATTACAATCCATGTGGGTTCAACACTCTTACTCCAATTGACGTGATCCAGACCAAGCTCCAAAGGGTCCAAGATTCGGAGTGCATTGGAAAGAAGTCAAGGTAAAGTCCGGGAAAGAGTCGGGGTTCAAATCAAGACAAAGAAGCCATGACATCAAGTGATCGAGCAACAAAGTACAAAATGACGAAGACAACATGCCAAGGAACAAGTTTCATGTTGCATTGGGTAGGCGGAATCAAGTTTAGTGAGTTGGATTCAAGATTTGAAAGGTATATGAGAAAAACAAGCACCGTGAATAAAAATGGGCATACTTTCAGTTCGGTTGTCGAATTTTCGCCCATGAGTACAATTCAGAATCCTCACGATATTCTACACAAGGTTACATGGTCAAATTGCACTTTTGGGCTTGCAATCGCATTGAAACATATCGAAAACAATCTGAACGGCTGAAGACGGAGCAGGGGGTACGACGCCCCTGCGCCATTGAAGGGCGCCCCCGTGCCAACTGGAAGCTTCAAATGTGTTTCTTACCAAGGCTAGGAGCTCCCCCTACACCCACAAGAAGTGCAGCTATGCTCTATGTTTCCATATATTGATAGAATTCTAATATATTACGAACTCTAGTAATTTAGGCAAGATATTTCTGGATTATTTCGTACTTTCTAGGGTTTTTCCATATTTTAGTATAAATATGTTTCATATTTCATTGTAATAAAAGACTTTTGATAAATTATTAATTGAGAGGATATTGTTTTCCCTTGTTTTTCAATTGAACAACAAATCGAACTTATCAAGATCTAAATCTTGTGGCGTTCAAAATATCGGATCGTGGGTTCTTCATTGTGTAATCAAGGGGTTCAACGCATCTTTGTTAACGTTGGGTTTTTTGGTTCACTTTGTTGGGTTCAAGTCCAAAACCGGATCTAATTGGTGTTCTTGGGTTCCGCATCAATCTAATTATGGGTTTCGTAGTCATCGTTGCTACGGGGTTTGCATTAGTTGGTATCAGAGCTTTGGCTCCAATTCTATCAAGTTATATCATTTATTTTCTTGTTGAGTCAGTAAACTTCATCTTTCCGTAGTTTCTTCATGTTCTTGAGTCGTTCTTCGTTTCCAATTCCTAGATCCATAAATTTCTTGTTGGTAGTATGACATTTTGTTTATAATAAAAAAAATTACTATTCAAGTACGGTACTGTTCATCCGTACAGAGAAAAAAATTTGAGGTTTGTTTGATTGATTTACTACCAACATTCTACAAACGTCGGATCATCAGTTTGTTCTACCATCTAATTTGAGTTAAATTTATATTTGAAATTCTCTTGTGTTTTCTCATTGTCATCCAATTTGTTTTTGTCATCCAATTTGTTCTTGTGTTCGTTCCATTATCATTCCAAAGTTTATGTACTCCTCTTGAGTCACAATCATCCACACATTCGATTTTTGAAGCCACAAGTTTGATCTGGTGAGTTCATTGTTGCCTTTGGAAGCACTTGGTGAAAGATTGAGTGGTAAAAAGTAGAGTGGTGAGCTCATTATCGGGAAAAAGCCAATCTTGTGAAACACGAGTGCAAACACATGAGGTACATTTATTTTGTTCTCTGTTCTTTCCTTTCATTTAAATTTTTGTCATTCATTTAATTGTAAATGGGAGTTATGAGTAAAGGTGAGACGGAAGTGGTGCCTAAGGGTTTATTGAGGAGTTTAGGGATAGTTTGCAGGCTATTCATCATAAGTTTGATCAACTGGGTTTGGTGGTTGAACGAAATTATGGTGATGTAGGTAGGTCTGAAACTTTGATTGGGAGTCGGCAGCAAGGGATGCCCCAAAAGGTTCCTCGTGGGGATAGAGGAGATAGGAGTGAACAAAGGAGTACACCTCTTGTTGGAGTTGATTTAGATATGAGGAATGTATGTAAATGGGAGCTTACGGAGAGTAGTAATGTATGTAATAGAGTCGGGAAACCTGTAGGGGAGGAAGCTTGTGTGTTGTTGTGTGATTTCCATAAACCTATCAACGTGGATGATGTTGAGCAGCTACGGAAAACGATATTTCAAACTAGATGTCATGTTGGTAGCAAGGTATGTAGTTTGACTATTAATGGAAGTAGTTGTGTAAATATTGTTAGTGATTGACTTGTCGAGAAACTTGGGTTGACTATAGTAAAACATTCATAACCTTTTAAACTACATTGGTTAGATAAATGTGAAGAGGTTAGGGTATGTGAGCAGGTGCTGATAAGTTTCTCGATTGGGAGGTACCACGATAAGGTGTTGTGCGATGTCGTTCCTACGTATGTTGGGCATATACTATTGGGTAGGCCATGACAACATGCTAGGAAGGTGAAACATGATGAATGCAAAAATAAGTATAGCTTTAATAAGGATGGGAAGCATATTATTCTTGTGTCGTTAACACCACAACATGCTTATGAAGATACTCAAATTAAAAAGAGAGCGAGAGGAAAAAAATAAAGAGTGGAAAAAGGAGAGCAAGAGAGAAGAAAATAAGTTGGTTGAGAGTGAAAAAAAAAATAGAAGAGCCACAAGAGAGAAAAGAAAAAAATAATAAAAATGAGAGTGGAGAGGTGGAAAAAATGAGGAGGAGCCACGAGAGGTAAAAGAAAAGTGAGTCTTCAGAGAGAGAAGAAAAGTCAGAAATGAGCTTACATGAAAAAAAAAAAAAGAATGAGTGTGAGAAGGCTTTAGTGAGAGCTAACAATCCCTCCCCCAGCTTCGATTACTCTCTTTTACGGTGGAATAATTCGTGGTGAGCTATCTATTGAGAATTCAATTGGAGCAATGAAAATGGAGGCTTGGAAGGGTACGAATGAAAGGATGGTAAGCAAAGTCATGGTAACATATCAAAACCTTACACCTAGGGTAGACTTTGGCATAACTTATAGGCATAGTTTCTTACATCGGTTAGGCACTCTTAAATGTGATGGTGCATTTGATAATTATATGTGTAGTGTTAGTCCGGTGTCACATACATTTATGGAAAATTGCTTATTAGTTTATGAAGTATGTGCTTTACGCCATGTCATTCTAGCATGTTACTCAACATTACTTGAACTTGGTACGCATCTAGGTTGCATTAATGGGGATTGGAGGCAAGCATGTTTGTATTTCGATCCTAATGTCTTTGGCTATGTTAGTTCAAGTTTATGGGGGGTGTTAGGAATTAATGCTGTCCTTATCATTTCTACTACACATTTTAACATGATGACTGAGTTCAATTCACTAACTGTGGTCGATTTAGTTCCTTTAACTGTCAATGTTAGTGAAAAACGGGATATCCTTCCTGATACATATAAATGCTACCAAATGGGTCCTTCGGGATATAAATTGTTTGATCCAGGTATTGTTGCATGGATGAACATGCGTACAAGGTAAAAACGAATTCAAAGGAGATATAGGCTACATCTTAGAGGAGATGGACCTTTCCATATCCTTTCTATGAACGAGAATGAAGGCTATAACCTACTTTTGCTGGGTAAGTTTGTCACAGTTAATTTTTTCGAGGTTGCTAATGTTGCTTCGTTTGGTATAGGTTCGGATTCGAGGTCGAATCCTTTCAAAGAGAGAGGGGATGATGTGATCCGGACCAAGCTCCAAAGGGTCGAAGATTTGGAGTGCATTGAGAAGAAGTCAAGGTCGAGTCCGGGAAAGAGTCGGGGTTCAAATCAAGCCAAAGAAGCCATGCCATCAAGGAATCGAACAACAAAGTATAAAATGACGAAGACAACATGCCAAGGAACAAGTTTCATGTTACATTAGGAAGGCGGAATCAAGTTTGATGAGTTGGATTCAAGATTTGAAAGGTATATGAGAAAAACGAGCACCGTAGATAAAAACGGGCATAACTTTCAGCTCGATTGTCGGATTTTCACCCATGAGTACAATTCGAAATCGTCACAAAATTCTGCACAAGGTTCATAGTTAAATTGTACTTTCAAGCTTGCGATCGTACAGAAACATGTCGAAAACAATCTGGACGTCTGAAGACGGAGTAGGGGGTACTGGCGCCCTGCGCCATGTAGGCTCCCCCGCACCAACTGGAAGCTTCAAATGTGTTTCTTACCAAGGCTAGGAGCGCCCCTGAGCCCACAAGAAGCGCAGCTGCACCCTATGTTTCCATATATTGATAGAATTCTAATATATTACGAATTCTAGTAATTTAGGCAAGATATTTCCGGATTATTTCGTACTTTCTAGGGTTTTTCCATACTTTAGTATAAATAGGTTTCATATTTCATTGTAATAAAAGACTTTTGATAAATTATTAATTGAGAGGCCATTGCTTTCCCTTGTTCTTCAATTGAACAATAAATCGAACTTATCAAGATCTAAATCTTGTGGCGTTCAAAATATCGGATCGTGGGTTCTTCATTGTGTAATTAAGGGGTTCAACGCATCTTTGTTGTCATTGGATTTTTTGGTTCACTTCATTGGGTTTAATCCAAAACCAGATCTAATTGGCGTTCTTGGATTCCGTATCAATCTAGTTGTGGGTTTCGTAATCACCGTTGCTACGGGGTTCGCATCACCAAACTATATTTCAAAATTTGACACCGTACACTTGCAGTATAATTCATGTTGCATAAAACGCGTGACAAACTCCACTAGATCCAGTATCATTTTTATGTAATTACTCAATTTCCTCCATCATAGCCTCTATCCATTTACTTTTCTCCTGACTACCAACAACATCTTGAAAAGTTATAAGATAGCTATTGCTGGTAATGAGTGCATAAGAAATTGAATGCTCGAATTCATACTGCACCGGTGGCCAGATAGCGCACATGGTCTATTTGTGGCAATACTATAACAATGTTCCTCTTCTAGGTCAGAACTATTCACTCCATGAGCATTAATCTCCATGTCATCATTGTCTAGCTCTACATGTACTACTTGGCTCTTACTGCTGCCCTTGCCTAAACTAGGCTTCTCTTCATCTGAAGGCTCTTTAAGCATGAATGTTTCATAAAAAACTGCATCCCTACTAATCACTATCTTCTTTTCCTCTAGATCCCAGAACTTGTACCCTTTTACACCTTTCACATAGCCCAAAAAAATACACTTTCTTAATTTCGGATCAAGCTTGGATCTCTGGTCACTAAATACATGCACATATGCCGGACACCCAAATACTCTTAATCCAAAATAATCAACTTCATTACCTATCCAAACTTTATCTGCAACTTTCCCATCTAGCGTTACTCGTGGTGATCTGTTTATGACGTAATATGCCATATTCATAGCTTCTACCCAAAACTCTTCGGAAGCCCTACATTCAACCTCAAACATCTTGCTAGTTCTGTAATTGTTCTATTCATCCTTACCGCAACACCATTCTGTTGCGGTGTCTTGCAAACTATATGATGCTGTTAAATACCATGTTCCTCGTAGAATTTCGAAAACTGTGAATTTGTGTACTTTGTACCATTGTCTATCTAGTGACACTTAATTGTTCTACTTGTCTGGTCTCTACTTCTGCTTTCCACAATCTAAACTTGGCAAAAGCTTCAGACTTGTGCTTCATAAAATATACACAAACTTTTCTAGAGAAGTCATCAATAAAAGTAATGAAATAGTGGGATCTACTTTAAGACAACTCTCTTACTGCTCCCCAAACATCAGAATGCACATAAGCAAGAATGCCATCTATCTTGTTCTTTCCTTCTTGAACTGTGCTTTGAACTGTTTTCCAAGCACACAAAACTTGCAGAAATCAAGTTTGCATAATTTTACTCATTTCAACAAATTCCTCTTGTGAAGCTCAACCATACCATGTTCCCCTATATGCCCCAGTCACATTTGTCATATGAGAGTGTCATCTGAATTAGATTCTACTGTAGCAACTCCATCTACAACTATATTCCCCAATTGTTTGTAGATATTCCCTGCTAATTTCGACATTTCATCACAATCATAACACATTTCTTCACTGTCAAGGCTCCACTCTCTGACTTATAAGAATAGCCGCGGGTGTCTAAAAAGGAAATTAGGTTCTTTCTATTTTCTCGTACATGTCTAACATCATCCAAAGTCCTCACCATACCATCGAACATTTTAAATTTTATGGACCTCATTCCAATGACTATACATGATGCATCATTGCCCATCAAAACATATCCAAAATTACATTAACGTTATAAATCAAACCAATCCCGGTAAGGACGAACAGGCTGAATCAAGTACCCAAGAGTCATGTAATCTGTCAGAATTACATGACTCTCATATCTCTATCTCCAGAATCCAAGTCTCCTTCTACAATACTAGCCGAGTTTGAGGACACATCATATTTCCTTTCATTACCCTGCTTCTTATTTGGGCAGTCCCTTTTAAAGTGACCAATCTAATGGCACTTGTAGCACTTGATGTTTTTCTTATTTTGATTTCTAGATTTCGATATCGTATTCCTTTTGTAAGAACCACCTCTATCCTTCTTTCTCCCACGAACATGGTAACTCTTCACGATCAACCCTTCACTCTGTGAACTTTCGCCAGTACGTAGTTTTCGCTGGTTGTAGGACAACATGGCTGATGTGACTTCCTCTAATTCGAGAGTCTTTTTACCTTAGTCAATGTGGTCACCAAGTGGTCGTATGAGGGGGGGAAGAGAGTACAACAATATCATTTGCTTTGCTTTGATACCAGTTGTTGGATTTTAAGCGCAAAATAATAAAGACATCAACACAAGGAGGGAATCAGAGATTTTTTATTCAGTATGAATAATAAGGTTACATCATTAGTATTTATACTGACCATAGCCCAAGCCCATACAGAACTTTAAGGCCCATACAAGAAAAAACACACCTATACCGTATAGTTCGATGCACTCTACTCCCCTCACTCCAATCCGCTTCACTCCGACATCGGCCATTTTGATCCAGTAAACTTGTGTTCCACTCTATATGAGCCACATATCCAACAAATGAAGATGAATTGAAACCTTATTTTACATTAAAAAGTGATATGATATAACACTTTATTTGTATTTTTACATATGAATCTAAGATGTTAAAACTTGAAAGTGTCATTCTCTGTCACCTTTTTTTAAATGTCGCAATCTATCTCAAACGAATTCTTCAGGATCAATTGAATAGATGCATACATATGTACTGTTTGTGAAAATTTAAATATGAATATGAATTGAAATCTTGTTTTATATGTTAAAAATGACATGGTATAACATTTTATTTGTATTTTACATGTGCATTAAGATGCTAAAATTTAGAAGTGACATTCTATGTCACTGTTTTCTAAAAATATCACAGCCATCTCATTTGAATTCTTTAGAATTAATGAAAGAGATGCATATGTGTATTCGTGAAAAACTTGTTCTTGTTTGACAACCATTAAAAAGAGTTTTTAGTGGAAAACGAGTTTTAGAATAGGGATTTTTTTGTGAATATATGGTTAAAAATTAGAAAACAATTAGATTTACGTGTAAAATATTTTATTGTGAGAGTGCGGTTGAAAATGAGTTTGAGAAACAAAAATTTGTAAAAATGATTGTTAAATTGAGGCTTAAATATGAATATGAATTTGAATTCAAACTTTAGTTTACATTAAAAGTGTCTTGATGTAACACTTTATTTGTATTTTTTACATATGATTTAATTTGTTGGAAATCAGAAGTGACATACTCTGTTACTTTTTTTTTTTTTTTAATCTCACACTATTTTATTTGTATTCTTTTTGCAGGTATGGATAAAATTAACGTTTTCATTTGTTATGAAGGTAAATGGGAACACGATAATG
This sequence comes from Fraxinus ornus, assembly GCA_903798235.1. Taxonomy (NCBI): domain Eukaryota; kingdom Viridiplantae; phylum Streptophyta; class Magnoliopsida; order Lamiales; family Oleaceae; genus Fraxinus; species Fraxinus ornus. The sequence goes on from CAIGRF010185135.1 coordinate 49,263, forward strand.
AATATAAAAGTGACAAAATGACTGAAATTATTGTCTCAATAAAATTCACAAACAACAATCGTTGTTAAAACGTAAATGTCACTTTCCTGTTTAAAAAGTGACATCTTATCACTTTTTTTAAAATTAAGTTTTCACACTGCTAAGAAGAGACAATATTGTCATTGATATGTAATTATATCACTAAAAAAATTGTCATATTCTTATATTTACATATAACCTAAATTTGGCAACAATTTTATAAACTGCCACGTCACTTTTAAAAAAAATAAAAAAATTAAGGTATATCAATGCTAAAAGTATTATGTCATTTTCATAAAAAAAAACTAAGAAAGATGACATATCATGTCCTTTTAAAACAATATTCTTGTGGCATGATTAATTTTTAATCATATAAAAAGAGAAATAAAGATCATTAGACAACAAGTGATAAGAAATTCAAGAAATGAACAAAATCTAAAAAAGTGACAATTAATTTGGGCTTAATTAATACGGAAATTTGTAGTTCTAATCACTTTTAAGGGTATTAATCAAAGGGGAATTTGGCCATTTAGCCTGATTGGACAATATATTTGATGAAATGGCCTTTACCAATAATAAAAACAAAAAAATAAAGCAAAATATTTTAGCTGGCAAAATGATAAAATTCTCCTTCAATTATTAACTCAATAACCCTCAATTTTCCTCATTTCATCCCCTCATTTCTCCTCCAAGAATATTTTAGTTGGCAAAATGATAAAATTCTCCTTCAATTATTAACTCAATAACCCTCAATTTTCCTCATTTCATCCCCTCATTTCTCCTCCAAGTTCACTGTAAAACCCTTGTTTCTATTTTTTTTTTTTTAAAATAACATCTTCTTCAATTTTAGGTCCTCAAAATCACAATCGCCCATTTTATTCTCTTCGGTCATCGTTCTTGCTACCCTAAAATCACGTTCTTTATTATATTCTTCACTTATTTTGGGCTTCTTTTAAGCATTTGAATAAGAGTTTGATTAGCATATCATCTGCATTGAAAATCACTTTACATTTGAAGAAAGAAGAAAGACAATTTTGAAAATTTCATATAGCTTGTAATTTTATTATTGAATATAGTATTAAATTATATTTAGTTGGTGTTGTTTTCATAATTAGTATGTTTTTTGTGTTGTCTGTAACTATTGGATGATAATGACACTCCAATTGCTATCTGAAATGTAGAACACCACTCTAGTCGTTATCCACTACATAAAACGGTACTACAGTCGTTATCTACTGTGGTTTATTTTTTCAACAAAATGACTTCTAATAATGGACTCACTAACATATATAACAAAGAAAGATTGACTGTCACAAAAAAACGATTGAAATGACATAGCTTTTATATTATTGAGATGGTGAAAGCACAAGTAGTCTAATCATGTGTCGATTAAATTAATAACATATCTCTCAACTTATGTACGTGTTATACGCATATTACAATATAAATAAGACCCCACTTATTATTTCTTAGGGTACGAATGGGTCTTGACTGCTTATACTAGTGTCTATACACGTAACAGCACAAGTATCATTTTCGTGACTAGTAATGACACTTGTGTCGTTCCAAATTTTTACCTACATTTTGTTTTTTTGTTTTTTTTTAACAAAACAACCTCTTATAATGGACTCCCTAACTATGTAAGATAGAAATTTTGACAATGTCATAAATAACGTAAATGAGTTCCACTTATTGGTTCTTAGGGTACAAATAAGATGCAACTGCTTATACTCATGTTTACAAACATAACGACACAAGAGTCGTTTTCATCTCAGTAATGACACTTGCTCCATTTTGTTAATTTTTCCTACATTTTAATTTTTTAATACAAAGACATCCAATAATGGACCCCCTAACGTATGTAAAATAAAAAGGTTGACCATGTAACAAAAAAATATAGAAATGACATAAAAAGGTTGACCATGTAACAAAAAATATAGAAATGACAGATTATAGGTAATCCAACAACGTACCCCTAATATATTTTTGTCGTGATTATTTTACATATTAGATTGTGGGTTCTTCACAATGATGCACATTAAATTTTTACAAGCTTGGTTCAATAACAACTTGATTTGCCAGAATATATGTCCACTTGGAAGAATTTAGCTGGGAAAATATTTGCATGGCACTTTGATCCGTAAATTTAGTTAAATTTTTAAAGTTATTTTTTGTCCTTACTTTTCAAGAGGTTGATTTTTTAGTTTTACATGTTAGATTTAAGTTAAATGTTGTATGTGTAGTTATAATGTTGATGTCTTTTTAAGTTAAATATTTGTGTTTCAATTGTACATTTCTTTTCATTTTGTTGTTATCCCATGATAACGGCACATGTGACGTTATTAGAGATATATGTATCCATGAGAATGAAACATGTACCGTTATTGAACTTATAAAGTATGAGAATGACACAAATGCCATTACTAAACTTAAGTATAAATGACACAAATGTAGTTCTAAACTTATAAAGGTCTATAAGAACGACACAAGTGCCATTACTGAATTTATAAATGTCCATACCTCGAGAATAACAACTCGAACTTATTCATGTTGTAAGATATATGAGAAGTATACAAAAATTGAGAGATATCCTTATTAGATTAATCAATAACAGAACGACACTTGTGTCGTTTTGTTAGTGAACATGAGTATAAGCAGTCTGATCCGTCCGTGCTTTGAAAACCAACAATTTGAACTCGTTTGAGTTGTGAGATTGAAAAAAGTTGAGAGATGCATTATTAATTACATTTTCTAATGAATCAATACAATGACTTGTGACTTAACCAACTTGATATCATATAATTTATATCAATTCAACC
>CAIGRF010185135.1:67994-95217 GCA_903798235.1 Fraxinus ornus
AGAAATTGATTTTGTGATTAAACCTAATGATGAGGTGGAAGTTTTCATAGTTGAATTTGAATTAGATGAAATAGGCAAGTCCTATTATATGGAAAGGGGCAATGTTGAGTTTTGGAGATACAATGAAGAGTGGAACAAAGCGAAAAGAAGAAAAATGGGCAATGCATCAAAAGCCTTCTTTAGGTGCCCATAACTCAATTGTCAAAATCGAGCTAAAGATTATAAAAAAAAGCTTATTGGGAGGCAACCCAATTTTCTAATTTTTAATCTTGTTATTTAATTTTATGCATTTTCTTATTTTTATTTGATTATCTATCATTGTTTTTGTAGGTAATTTTTGAAATCCCACATATATATATGGTTCCTCACAAGTTTGGGGGTAAATTGTGTACACTTGCCCAAGTTCATTAAAAGCACCACAAGTCCAAGTAGAGTATTGGTACCTCTTCACTAAATATCCAACTAGGAAAGTTTCGTTATCCCCTCCCATCTTTTAGCTTGTTATTTACACATCGAGAACAATGTGTGATTTAAGTTCGGGCGTGATTGTGCTTAAATTGTTGTGATATTGTGTTGATATGTTAGATAACCTTGCCGGCTTAGGATGTTTTGATGTTTAAAATTGTTGTTGATTCATGAGCTATGACCAATGTTAGATTCCAAGTTACTTTGTGCACAATGGTCACAATTAATTGTTATCTAGATGTGAAAATTTTTGATAGTTGGATAGGTTTTTTTGAATTGGTTAGAATTAGGTCGTGAGTTGTGTTTAAATTCTTACCAATCTTACCTTCTTTTATTTTTCAATTAACCATATTGTGGATTAGTTTGGGGGTGGTTGAGCCAGTGAAGGATATTTTCTAGAAGTGTGTTGATTTCATGCATGTTGAAAAAAAAATGTGTGGAGTATCTTTTGCTAAGTATAAACTAGGTAATGATCATATGCTAGGAATCTAACCCCTATTTATTTGTATTTTAAAAGGGACAATGATGTGAGCACAGAGTCGAACGCGTCAAAGTCAAGCTCGGGAAAGGATCTGTTGATTATCGATAGAGGTTTGATGACACGGTTGAGAGCAAAGCGGGTGAAAGAGGTGATGTGATTGCTTGCTCAAGCTACGGTGGATGACATGCAAATCACAACAAGCAAGAGAACAAGTTTCATGTTGAGCCCGAAAGAAGAAGCAAGATGGATCAATTTGGTTTAAGCAGCGGATGAGAAAGCCAGAAAAAACAACTATGTAACTGCATAGTTGTCCTAGGCATGCGATTGCATGCTTCTATACCGAAACTAAAATGGGGCTTTCTGTTTGATCTATGCCACTGCATAGAGTTATATTATGCGGCCACATAGTTCATTCTGGTCGCGAATTTTTCCAAATTTTGCGTAATCTTCTATTTAAGTTAAAACTCTATTTTGTAACGTCTTTTGCTATTTTATTTTTTTGCTTAATTCCCTTTTTAGCTAGATTTTATGGGTTCCCTATAAACAAGGCTCATCCTTTTCATTGTAAAACACAACATTATTTTTGAGGTTTATTGAGAGGTAAATTTTCTTTCGAATTCTTGTTCTTCATTGGACAAATCACGAACTTATCAAAATTCTTCTTGTGGCGTTCAAATCAACCGGGTGAGATTCTTAAATATTCAATCAAAAGTGTCAACATATCGTTTGCGTATTGTTGGTTATTTTCATTCGTTATTTTTCGAATCAAATCCAAAACTTTGATTACTTTGGCTTTCTTGGGTTCGATTTCAATCTTATCGTGAGTTTCATAGTTATTCGCTATGTGAGTTACATCAGATGGTATCAAAGTTTAGGCTCCAAAATCAAGGTTATATCATTTTTTCTTTTTTCGTTTGAGTCTTTATTTCATTTTTCTTGCGTTTTTCGTGTTCTTTTGTTTTAGTTTTTGATCCGTAATTTTTCCGTTGAAAATTCAAAAGTTGTATTTGTGCTCATTTTGTGTCCAAATTAACATTTGTTTTCTTTGTTGGTGTCATATTTGAATTACGAGTCAAAAGAATCCAATAATTCAAAAAATTCTGTGAAAAGTCAAATTCAAAAAAAGTATATTTGTTAGCTCGAAAATTGCCAACCAATTATGTTATCTATTGTGTAAATTTTAAAACCACTTTCTTGGATTCAAATTACATTCCAATCATCCAATTTAATTCATTTTCTTTCTTGAGTCTTCAAAATTTCCAAACAAAGATTCTCACTCAAAACCCCGATTTGAATTCTACGAGAACAATTCCTGGTTGATTCAAATTTGTCATTTGAAGTACTTGGACGAAAATATTGAGTGGTAAAAAGCAGAGTCGTGAGATAAATAGAGGAAAAACGCCGAATTGAGTGATACACGAGCGCACATTTGTGAATTGTGAGGCAGAAATAAATTTAGTCTTAGGATGTCTGACAAGGACGGATCAACACCAGGCCGAAACAACAACCAAACCAACATGTCGGATGAGATGATACGTAGGTTTGAACAGTTATTTGAAGATGTGCGAGATAGATTGAATAGACAATATACGGAGTTTGCCATTTGCGTATGGGAGTTCCAAGTATACAGAGACAGGGTAGGCAGGAGCCTAGGATTGAAGAGTGTGAAGAATATGATTATGGAAGTAGAGTAGATGAGGAGGCAGTAATAGAGGTTGAAATGGATAGGATGAGAAATAGATGAGCTGGGCTTGAACGAAGGGGTAGAAAATTGGTTGGAGACGAGGTAGATGTAAATATGGGCAACAAAAAAATGCCAATTCCACCATTTAAAGGAAGGAGTGATTCGGAGACTTACTTGGAGTGGGAGAAAAACGTTGAATTGATCTTTGACAGCCACAACTATTTGAAGGTGAAGAAAACGGTCATTGAATTCACCTACTATGCAATCACTTGGTGGGATCAAGTGGTAACAACGAGAAGGAGAAATAAGGAACGATCGATTAATACATGGAAGGACTTGAAAGCTATCATGGGAAAGAGATTTTTACCTAACCACTACTACTGACAGCTTCATCAAAAACTACAAAACCTCTACCAAGGATCGAAGAGTGTGGATAACTATCACAAGGAGATGGAGTTGTTGATGATTAGGGCGGATGTGGAGGAGGATCGGGAGGACACTATGGCCAGGTTTTTGAACAAGTTGAATCGAGACATAGCTAATGTAGTGGAGCTGTAACGCTATGTAAAATTTGAAGACATGCTAATATAGCTATGAAGGTGGAGAGGCAATTGAAGAGGAAGGAGACACAAGGTACTCATCGGGTGCTTCGGGTTCTAACTCATCCTTGAAATCGAAGAGGAACAACAAAAGAGGAGATGGGGCTATTTCTAGGGGTAAAATTGAATTTTCGAAGGTGGGAGTTGTACAAATGTAACTAGCACTAATCTGGTGGAAAAATTGGGATTAACTATACTAAACACCCTAGGCCCTATAGGTTACAGTGGTTGAACAAATGTGGGAAAGTTAAGGTGAATAGATGGGTGTTAATAAATTTCTCAATTGGTAGTTATCATAACGAAGTATTGTGTGACGTAGTACATATGTATACAGGTCATATCTTATTGGGAAGACCATGACACTACGATAGGAAGATGATATATGATGGGTATAAAAATAGGTATAGTTTTGTCAAGAGTGGAAAGTCTATTACACTTGCACCATTAACACCGACACAAGTGTATGAAGACCAAATCAAACTGAAAAATGAGGAAGAAAAGAGACAAAAAAGAGTTTGAGAAAAAGAGAGAAAACAATGAGTTGGCAAGTAAGAGAGAAAATAATGATGTACCTAAAAGAGAGAAAAAAAAAAAGATACAAGAGCCACATGAGAGAAAATAATAGGGGTCTTCCGAGATGAGAGAAGCTGAGAGCAAATTTTTTTACAAAAGGGAGTGAGTTGAAAAGAGTAATAGTGGATAGACAACAAATATTTTTTTTGGTGTACAAAGAGTCACTCTTCAATTTTGAGGAATCTATCACACCCCTCCCTAGTTTAGCTATTTCTTTATTGCGGGAATTTCGAGATGTATTCCAAGAGGACGTGCCTAGTGGGTTGCAACCTATTTGAGGCATCGAATACCAAATTGATTTCGTTCTAACGCATTCATTCCAAACCAACCAACTTATCGAAGAATCCCAAGAAGACAAAGGAACTCCATAGGCAAGTGGATGAGTTGATGAGCAAGGGGTATGTAAGGGAGAGTATGAGTCCATGTGTCGTGCCAGTCCTACTTATCCCAAAAAAGGATGAAACTTGGAGAATGTGTGTGGATTGCAGGGCCATCAATAACATAATGATAAAGTATCGTCATCCTATTCTAAGTTAGATGATATGTTGGACAAATTATTTGGTGTGTGCATATTTAGCAAAATTGATCTTAAGAGTGATTACCATCAAATTCGAATGAGGGAAGGTGATGAATGGAAAATCACATTTAAAATTAAATGACTTGTATGAATGGTTGGTCATACCATTTGGACTTACTAATGCACCGAGCACTTTTATGCGTTTAATAAACCATATTTTGCATGCAGTTAGAGGCAAGTTTGTTGTAGTTTACTTTGTTTACATTTTAATCTACAGTAAGGACCTCAATGAATATATTGAACATTTGCGATGTGTGCTAGTAGTTCTAAGAAAAGAACAACTTTTTGCTAACTTTAAAAAGTGCACATTTTGCATGAAAAATGTTGTGTTTCTTGGATATGTGGTTAGTGCTATGGGAATTGAGGTAGATGAAGAGAAAATAAAAGATATTAAAGAATGGCGAACACCTAAAAGTATAATTGAGGTAAGAAGTTTTCATGGTTTGGCTAGTTTTATAAACGGTTTGTAAGGGATTTTAGGACACTTGCCACACTACTCACTGAAGTTGTTAAAAAGAGTGTAGGTTTTAAATGAGGCGATGTACAAGAGCATGCATTCAACACTATTAAGGATAGATTGTGTGAAGCACCAATTTTAGAACTACATAATTTCGACAAAACTTTCGAGATTGAGTGTGATGCATCGGGTATAGGCATTGGAGCAAATTTGATACAGGATAGGAGGTCGATAGCTTATTTCACCGAAAAGCTAAGTGGAACAGCGCTCAACTATCCTACATATGACAAAGCCCTTTATTCACTAGTTCGAGCTTTGGAGACATGACATCATTACCAATGCACGATGAAGTTCGTGAATCACACTGCTCATGAAAAATTGAAACATTATATTCACTTGTTCGAGCTTTGAAGACATGGTAGCATTACCTATGGCCGAAGTAGTTCGTGATTCAAATTGATCATGAGTCATTAAAGCATTTTCGGGGTCAAGGTAAGCTGAACAAAAGGCATGCTAGATGGATGGAATTTATTAAGATAATTCTCTATGTCATCCGGTACAAACAAGATAAGAAAAATGTGACGGCGGATTGTTGTCCCGAAGGTATGTGCTTCTTACTTCTTTAAGTACGAAGTTGCTTGATTTTGAGTACATTAAGGACATTTATGTGAATGAATTTTAGATTTTTCCAGCATACATGAATTCTTTAATTGTTTATTGCGTGAATTGTTGGTTAGAGAAGCACACAGTGAGGGACTAGTGGATCACTTTGGAGTTGCAAAGACTTTAGAGATGTTGATGGAACATTTTTATTGGCCTAAAATGAGGTCTGATGTAGAACAAACTTGTGATCGATACATAACTTGTAAACATGATAAGTTTAAGGTTCTACCCCACGGATTGTATACTCATTTGCCCATTCCTGGTGAACCTTAGGTTGATATCTCCATAGATTTTGTTTTAGGTTTACCTAGGACTAAAAGGGGTCAGGATTTAATATTTTTAGTAGATGATAGGTTTTCTAATATGGCGTATTTCATTCCATGTCATAAATCCGATGATCCAAGATTCAAGATTTAAATTTAAGAATTGGGTGAGGTCTTATCCTAAATACTTTTCTTGTTATTTTATTTTATCCATGCTATGCTAGATTTTCATTGTACTAGGAGAACGATGATCCTTGCAATGTGAACTTTTAATTCTTTATTTTACAATTTGATTCTAAAACACGAATAATGGATGTTGAATGATTTATATATACTTTAATATCTCCATAGTTAAATGCATGTGATTATGTGAGTTTGGGTGACCTATTTCATGTATTCGAAAGAATGGAAGTAGATTAGACAAGGTATAAATCATCGTAGGGTCCGATAGGGGATAGAAATATACTCTATGCCCTACATGAATCTTTAAGTGTTTACAAAACGTCATCCATTCTTGTATATGTGCATTTGTCAAAGAAATATAGTCAAATGGTATGCTAGAAAAGGTTCAATTCTACTCGAGTGAGATTACTGAATAGATTAGGAACATTGATGATTCAACTAATTCGTCGTGTTGTCAAATTGTGAATAAATGTTAAAAGTGAACTTGGTTGGTGATTTGGGATCCAGTGTGCTTTTCATAAATTTATTTCTTCAAGTATATGCATTCAAACTTTAATTTGCATTTTAATTTATTTACATTCATATAAATTTGCATCCATAGTATAACTTAGACAATTTCACGTTTCAATCACATCTTTGAAATACTTAGTTTCGGTTAAGGTCGAGATAAGTAAAATATAAGCTAACTCAATCTATGTGGGAACGACATTCGGATTTAAAAATCCATTTTATTACTTGAACGATTCGTACACTTGTGTAATCAAAGTCCAACACATTTTCGACGTGTCAAGTTTTTGGCGCCGCTGCTGGGGATTGAGATTTAGTTTAGTATTAGTTATCTTGGAACTAATTCGAACGTTTTTGTTATTTTGTTTACTTTTATTTATGTAGTTTTTTTATTCCATTTAGTAACTGAATATTACTGTTACTCTTTTCTCAGGCTTGTATGCTAAGATTGCTTAGAGGTGATTTAATTCCAGCTGATCCTGAAATTGAACGCACCTTCCACCATTTGCAAACAGAGACTCGAGAAACACAACAACACCAAATGGATAACGAACAAAACTATCTTATCATTCTAGTCAATGAAGGCGAAGTATGCTAGTGGGGGATTTCATGATCCCTCATATCATTTAAAGTCAGTCCGGTATCACGTATCCACAATTTGGGCAGTCGAACTTTCAACTGAAGACCATCGTAATACATCTGTTCCAAAATGGGCATCAGTTTCATGGGTGAGCTGAAGAAAACCCGTATATGCACATCTCTCTATTCTTGGAGATGTGCTAACACTTCAGATACAGGGTATTTCGGATGATGCCATCAGGTTGAGACTATTCCCACATACCTTGAGAGATAAAGCAATTAAGTGGCTATATTCTCAACCTATCGCCAGCATTACCACAGGGAATGACTTAGTGCAAAAATTATGCATCAAGTTCTTTCTACCCACCAAGATTGTAAAGACGAAACATGACATCTCTATCTTCCGTCAAGGCGACTCTAAATCTTTTGATGAAGTATGGAACAGGTTCAAGAACATGCTTCGAAAGTGCCCACATCAAGGGATCGATAAGGAAATCAAGGTCCAGTACTTCTACATAAGGCTACTTCCATCCTTCAAAAGTTAATTGATTCTTTATCCAGTGGGTCAGTGTATACAAGAACAGTTGATGATGCATTGAAATTATTTGAGATAGTTGCCACTACTTCAGTTATGTGGTCATCAGAATGGGCAGTGCAAAAGAAGGAACCTGGTGTGTATGAAGTGGATGCGTATTTAGCATTATCTGCGAAGATTGATTTGTTGTTTCAGAAGGTGGAAAACATGTCACAAACCGCAAATACAGCGCAGACTAGGAGATTGAGTTGTGAAGAATGTGGGCCTGATCATACAATAACAAAATGCCCAATATTAGCACAAGGAATGGAGCATGCAGATTTTGCACAATGGGGCAACACCAACAGAACAATCAGTTTGGGAAAACATATAATCCGAGTTGGAAGAAGCACCCTAATTTTTCATGGAGCAATCAGAATCCACAAAGGCCATAGGGTCAATTTCAGTACCAAGAGAAGGAGCTTCAACTAGAAGAGATGTTCACAAAATACATGGAAGCAAACAACCAATTCATGAAGAAAACTAAAGCGTCACTCCAGGATCAAAATGCTGCTATAAAGAATCTGGAAGCTCAAATGGGATAGATGGCAATTGCTATGAGTAGCAGAACACTAGGTAATTTGCCCAGCAACACTAAAATCATCCCAAGGGAGCATGCTAAGGCCATTAAAACTAGAAGTGAGGTGCAACTTTCGGAAATAGATGTCAAGAGGCCAGGTGTAGTTCAAGACACAACACCTTTGGTAGAAGAAGAAACTGTGGAACAAAATGAACAGACAAAGAAATCTATACAAAAGGAAAGTTCAGAGGCATCATTGGGTAAATCAACCAATCTGGTGAACCCTTATGAGCCACCCATTCTGTTTCCTCAAACGCTGAAGAAACATAAGATGGAGCAGCAATACAAAAATTTCCTCGAAATCCTCAAAAGCTCCACATAAACATCCAATTCACCAATGCAGTGTTCCAGATGCCGATTTATGCCAAGTTCTTGAAGGATATCCGATCCAATAAATGCAAGTTCGAGGAACATGAGATGATAATGTTAACTGAAGAAGTTAGCGCTAGAATTCAGAAAAAGCTTCCACCAAAATTGAAGGATCTAGGGAGTTTTACTGTCCCTTGTACTATTAGTGAAATTTATTTTGCAAAAGCTTTATGTGACCTTGGTGCAATCATTAACTTAATGCCATTATCTATTTTTAGGAAGCTTGGATTGGGGGAAGCTAAAGCAACCACAGTGACATTACAATTGGTTGACCGATCTCCAACACATCCGAATGGGATAATTGAAGACACGCTAATCAAAGTGAAGAAGTTTATATTCCCTGGTGACTTTCTTATCTTGGATATGGAAGAAGATAAAGACATTCTTCTTACTTTGGACAGGCCATTCCTAGCTACCGGGAGAGCTTTGATTAATGTTCAGAAAGGGCAGTTAATTCTGAGATTGGGTGAAGAACAAAGTTCCTTTAATGTTTTCAAAGCTATGCAATTCTCTTTTGAGGTGGATAGCTGTTTCAAGATTGATGTGATCAATAAGATAGTCCAAGATACATTTCTGCTTCACAATCCATGAGATGCTTATGATGCGTATATTGTATACTCTCATTCAACACAATCTGAGTCAAGTGAGATTGAAACCTTCGCAAGATTCTTGGAAACTAATCCATCATATTCACGCAACAAACACTTTGAAGAACTTGGAACTGGTCAAGCAAAGCCTCTCAAATTAGAACTCAAACAACTGTCACCGCATCTTAAATATGCTTATTTGAGAGATTCATGCACAATTCCAGTAATTATCTCAAACACAATCAGCGAGGTGGAGAAAGAAAAACTACAAAAATCCAAGTCATTGAAAAATTATAGCCACCGACTTTTGTCAAGGGTTCTTGGGTCATGTCGGGTTCTACAGACGGTTCATGAAAGACTTCTCGAAGATCACTAAGTTACTATGCAATCTGTTGATAAAAGATGTTCCATTTGACTTCAATAAAGAGTGTTTGGTAGCTTTCCAAATCCTAAAGGAGAAACTTGCTTTAGCACCAGTGATTGTCGCACCGGATTCGAAATTACCGTTCGAGTTGATGTGTGATGCCAGTGATTACACCGTGGGTGTTGTATTGGCACAGTGAAGGAACAAAATTTTTCTTGTGATATACTATGCCAGCAAAACTTTGAACGATACATAGCTTAATTATGCAACCACAAAGAAGGAGTTGTTGGTTGTAGTATATGCATTCGATAAATTTCAGTCCTACCTTATGGGGTCAAAAGTCGTTGTCTACACAGATCACGCAACACTAAAATATCTGATGACGAAGAAAGACGCCAAGCCAAGATTGATTCATTGGGTATTACTACTGTAAGAGTTTGACATTAAAATTAGAGATAAGAAGGGCAATGAGAATGTAGTAGCTGATCATTTATCCCGGTTAGAGCTTAGTTAACCATACAAGTCGGTGGATATCAACGAGATCTGCCCAGTTGAACAACTATTCAGTGTGGAATCAACACATTGGTACACGAATATTGTGAACTACTTGGCAAAGTCTATTTCCCCATTAGATTATTCAGGTCATCATATGAAGAAATTCTTTGCAAAGTTGAAATACTACTTTTGGGAAGACCCGGTTCTCTATAGGCACGGGGCATTCATCTGCATATGTGGGACACTGCGGGGCTTCAAAGATAGTAGCTAAGATCTTACAGTCGGGGTTTTATTAGCTTACATTGTTCAGAGATGCCTTTGAATTTGTGAAGAGATGTGATCGATGTCAACGTACGGGAAATATATCGAGAAATAATGAAATACCTCTGAAAAGCATTTTAGAAGTGGAGCTGTTTGACGTTTAGGGGGATTGACTTCATGGGGCCATTTCCATCGTCGTTCTCAAATCAGTATATACTTGTGGTAGTTGACTACGTCTCCAAGCGAGTAGAAGTAGTGGCATTGCCTACTAACGATGCAAAAGTGAGTGGTAATTGGATTCCTCAAGAAACACATTTTCACCCGCTATGGCACACCTAGGGCTATCATCAGTGACGGGAAAAAATATTTATGTAATCTCCATTTGAGCAATTGTTGAGCAAGTATGGAGTAAAACACCGTATAGCAACCTCATATCATCCTCATACCAGCGAGCAAGTTGAAGTTTCTAACAGGGATTTGAAGAGAATACTAGAGGTCACGGTGAATTCTTCAAGGAAAGACTGGTCCAAGAAGTTGGACGATGCTTTGTGGGCCTACCGAATAGCACTCAAGACACCTATAGGCATGTCACCGTATCGTTTAGTTTTTGGGAAAACAAGCCACCTGCCAGTTGAGTTGGAACATCGAGTATATTGGGCACTCCGCATGTTGAATCTGGATTTGCATGCAGCGAGTGAACAACGCTTGCTTTACTGAATGAAATGGATGAACTTCGTCAAGAAGCTTACGAAAATGCAAAAATCTACAAGAAGCGAACCAAGAGGTTTCATGACATGCATATTCAGAGAAGGGAGTTTCTTGTGGGGCAGAAAGTACTATTGTTCAATTCTCGACTCAAGCTTTTCTCGGAAAAGTTGAGGTCAAGGTGGTCCGATCCATATACTATTACATAAGTATTTCCACATAGAATTGTGGAAATCACCCATGAGAGCGTGGAAACATTCAAGGTCAACGGACAGCGTTTAAAGCATTATTGGAGTAGAGAATTCTCGAAAGACAAATACACCATTCATCTCAAACCATCGGAGTGATCCCAACACGATACAGTCGAGCTATCGACTATAAACTAGCGCTGGATAGGAAGCAACCCATCATTTCTACCCTTTTACTTCTTTCGCTTTATGTAGTAGAATAAGCAATTTTCAGTTTTTTATGCATTTTTAGTAGTTTTAGGTCATCGTTCACTTAGGTAGTTCACGACACATCCATGCATAGTCTATACTGGTTTTGAATGCGTTATACGTGTCTTACGTGGTGTTCGAGTCATATTTGAGTGCTTGGAAATCAAACTCATGCATATCTAGGCAAAAAGACAATTTTCTTAGTTTTATAGGACCAACACGTGATTTCATGGTTGAAAATGGTTTTGAATGTGTTGTTACAGTAAATAAGCACCTCGTGTAGTTTAAAATGTATTGGGATGAATTTTGGGTGTGTTGGATGAAATGGTGGACTCATTGACCAAAAATTGGGATTTTCAATAACAACATGTGTTTTCGAGCTTACAAAATGTTTTTCACACCAAGTTCTTGCTTCCATGCACATTTCGAGTCTAGAATAGATTTTTACAGGCTGTGAGAGCTTTGGAATGTCATTTTTGCATTGCGGGGTGAAAATCATATTTTTGGTTTTGAAAGTGGAGATAAATGAATTTTCCATGTATTTGAGCATGTTGGCATGCCATTAGAGGCCTCAAATAATCGGCACGTATTAAGCGTGGCTGATTTTCTTGCAATAAGGACAAAACCCCATCTCTGGTAGTCTATGCAACCACATAAACTTACCAAAGATGCTGTCGCATGTAAAGCTTCAGGGCCAATTTTGGCCCTGATGTTTTAATCTCACAAATCAAGGTATGCTCTTCACTTTTGTGCGCTAGTCTTACTTCTCTTCTTACTTGGGTTTGTTTGATTTTGAATGTGATTGAGGCGTGGGGATTAGGTAGATGTTGGAGGCTGCTGTGCTTGGTTTTGTTTTGCTTAAATTTCTGGGTTTGTTTAATACTATGTGAATTCCATTTTTCATGCTCAAATTCGGTGCTCACAAGGTGTTCGATGCTTTGTCTACATGAACAATGTTGCTACATTCGCACTCCCATGCAAACTTGCCATGTTTCTATACATGTTTAGACTAATGTGGTAATCTATTTCACTCCCCATTGCTATTCTGTAAGCACCAACTCTAAGGACATATTGCATGACCATAACATGGCTAGGCTCACGGCACCTCAAGTCACCAACTTTGTCCCTCAGTTTCCTAAACCAAATGACACTCGTTTGACCCTAAATTTGGATATGTCAAAGATTAAGCCACCCTTTTTCATATGCCCGAAGGTTGCTCTGGACAATTTCAACTTTTCATGCTGGTGTCAAGGGGCAAAAGTACCTAGTCGAACACGATCTTATTTGCCTAACTTGCATTGTTCGACTTGATTTTGGGTTTGTTTTCGCATTGTTACATTTTTGTCCTATCATGCCCATAATTGTCCCCCATGTGCATCATACTTTATCCCGTTACCTCATTTTTTATGATATCTTGAGTAAATACATACTTGCCTTGTTTTTCACACATGATTTGCATACCTTACCTTTCGTGCAAAAACTCTGTTGATTTAAGTGTTGCATTCACTTACTTTTGGTTCCATTTATGCTTCACATATGCCTCACATGTTATATTTTTCTTTATGTTGCGGAATGCCGCCAAAACGTCCGTCCAAAGGTAAGGAAAAAGTGGCAAGTTCCTAGGTCACTGCTCGTACACTGGGTACCTAAAGGTGGGTTCGCCGATTCCTAAGTTAAGAAGCCATCACTCGATATTCGTAGATCATTAGCCATTTGGGCTCTACTGCCTAAAAGACCGATCCGACGAGAGGACTTTCCCGGGTTTGAGCTTACTACATTGGTCCATATTTGTGGCAGGGACAAGGTCATTGATCGACCTCATCAAGTGTATGAAAGATTGGTTCGCGAATTCTATGCCAACTTCAACATGGACATCGACACTCCCGAGGCTGAACATCAACATCAAACTTGGGTGCGGGAGAGGTGGATCATGTTTACACCAGAGATTATTCAAGATTTCTATTAGCTAACATGGGACAACATAACTCCCATTCCCGATAATTTTCCTTGGAGCATAGTAGATGAAGTTCTGTTGGGGCTTGAAAATGTTTGGCCATTACAGACTTCGGTGTGGCATCAGATTGAACTCACTCTGTCGATCACCATTCTTTGGCTGTTCATTTACCACAACATTGAGCCCACCACACACTGAACTACATTTACTGATCCCATAGCCGGTATGCTCTATCATTTGGTGTGGGGATAGAAGATTGACTTGGCCACCTTCATATATGCTCAGATCCACTCTTAAGGAGTCTGGGAGGATCAGCATCGTTCCCTGATTTTCTCGAGCCTTATTAGTAGTATATGTAAGTGTGCCGGCGTTATTATCCCATCAGGGGTGTTTCTCGAGAAGCCCAGTCCCTTCATTAAATAGACTACATTGGAAGCTTAGGACCGTGCTCGGGCGAAGCATAGAGAAAACCAAGGGAGAGAGCACTTGAGACAACAGCAGGCTATCCAGGATCAGAAGACAGAGGACGTTGAGATGCCAGAGGCACCATCACCACCACAGACACCATTGGAGGTAGACACGTAATTGCTATGTCAAAAGTTTACAACTATGACTAGCTCAAGCAGGGATATCGAGGGCCTTGGGCAGATAGTGGGTGCTATGGGTACCACCATCCGACTCTTCGAGATGTCATGATTACCACTCAAGACTTTGCATCGAATGCCAGTAGGGATCATTGGCTACCAAACGCGAGGTGGAGATCATGAATGGATGGCTGAATAACTTTGTGGACAGAGTTGATGGGATTCAGCTACGTGCCAACGAATCATGGGATCGTTTGGGGAGTATTGAGGCTGATGTTCGAGACATACGCACCGGGTTTGCCTAGCAATGGAATTGATGAGACAAATACTTGCCCATCAACCGTCACCGTCAGCTGATGACACTTCTGTACCAGATTTTCATCCACCACTGCATTACTAATCTAGGGAGCATTCTGAACCCCTTTTTCGTTACCTTTTCACGAACTTCTTCTTATTGTTCTGCATTTTCTTTTCTTTTCTTTTGTTTGACGTCAACCCACATGGAAGGCAATGTGTCAAATAAGTTTGGGGGTGACTTTCATTATATTTTCTACAGTTTTGTTGAGTATTTGATGTGTGATCGAAAAAAAATTCAAAAAATTCAAAAAAGATTTCAATTTTTCATCTGTTACTGAGTTATTCTTATTTTTACGCATTTCTAGTAATAGTTTAGAATTTTGTGTCGTTGCATGGATTTGACAATTCTGTCGACCATGATGTTTAATATTGGACTATGTATGGACCGTGAATGGTGAAAACTATGCATCATTAGATTGATCAATACATGTTTATGTGAAACTTGATTTACTCTGCGCACGACACTCATGTTTTCATATTGGACTAATGATTTGATTCATTGCTTAGAAATAGTTGAACGTAGAAAATATACCCGAAAAGCCTCTTTTGTGCTAAACCATGACCGATTTTAAGAATAGTTTAGAGGTGATTGAACTGTTATAAAGGAGCATGGAGATAAGTAGGGGTTCCTCGCATGATATTATGTATGGATTATCTAAAACCAATGAGATGAAAATGAGGTGAAAGTTTCAAGTTAGGGTTTAGTTTTAGAAACTGGGTGTCGAAAAGAAAAAGGGGAACTGCACAAATCATTGAATAAATAAAGACATATGTTCGAGCATGTATAACTCGAGTCATTAAGCTTGCAAGGGTTTAAAACCTGGTGCCTTATGGTCATCTGACTTGGGAGTCATCGGCCTAAAGCTTGCTACAGGGGTTATATAGAAAGCAAAGAAAATATGTTATAATATACATATATATACCATATCCATAAGCTAGCAATATAACATAAATAAAAAAATCAAACATTATGGTACTCCCTAGAATTCATGATAGCTAGTGGAAGTGCCAGATACACAAACGAACTGCCTTGAACCAACGAGAGTGTAGTACCGAAATATGAATGAAGTATCATGGTAATGCGAGAAACTAGAAGCATTGTGGAAATTACATAAGCAGTATCTTTCTGTCATGGGCTGGGGGGTTGAATGAGATGATGTAATTATATCCTCTAATCTCAAAGAGAAAATTTGACGGCATATGCTTACATCAGTTCCGCCCATGGCAAGTACAAATAACAAAGGAATGAAAATAAGTGAACCAGCTATGGATAAATAGTGCTGTAAACCATAGAATATAAGGGGCACTGCAGTTTACAAACAAATGAAAGTCAATAGAAAGCATAAAACTATCTAATGTTAATTAGGATTCCCATAGATAGACACCAATAACTTGTCATAATTGAATGATCGCCTAATACTAATGGATAAGAATAATTGGAAAAGGAAAGAGCAGAAAAGATGAAAAGAGGAGTTTGAGTACGAGGAGGTGGAGGTGGAGGTGGAGGTGGATGAGAGAACCCAATATTCAATCGGGAAATAATAAAATATAGCGGGACAAAAGGTCGAGCAGGTGGTCAGGGGATTGGAAGTGGCTAATTAATTAAAAACATTAAGAGCTAACAAATATTCAACACCATATAGTTTGTCTTTTATTGATGATCACTCTTGATACACGTATGTTTATTTGATGAAGCATAAACATGAAGTATTTAATATGTTTAAGGTATATAAAAATGAAGTTGAAATCACTTAAGTAAGAAAATAAAGTCTCTAAGAATGATAGAGGAAGCGAATACCTTTCTACTGATTTTAATTTAATTTGTGAACAAAGGCATAGTTCACCAATGTTATGCACCTAGTACACCTGAACAAAATGGTTTGGTTGAAAGAAAACATCAACTTGATTAATGCTGAGTGGGAAGTACAAGGTCGAACTTGTATAAAATTATAAGCTGATCAAACTTCATTCCAAATAAGAGAAACCCACATCCGAAATCTATAGATCTAAACAAATCAAAACAGATTCGATTAGGTAAACCAATAAAGATCCACATATACATCATACAAAAAAAAAGATATATAGGAAGAAAAAGTAAAAAAAAAATTAAAAAAAAAAGGGAAAAACAGAAAAGTTCACCTTACGATAAGTGGTACCATCAGGCTCCACGATCCAACCAGCCTCGACACAAAGACATTACTGAATTGCAATAAGTTTAGAATAATCAAGTAGGGATGTGTGTGAGAATAAATACTAACTTCTCCTATTCTTATTTTTATAGGTTAAATAAGAGAAAATGATATACAATTATTCTGTAGTACCTATAAGTTACTAAGAATTGTTCAGCAAGATGGAGATTGTTATGTGTTTGGGCTGCCTCAAATTCTTGGCCCAGTTTGTTGGTGTTGGGCTGTGTTAAAATCGAATCATTGGCCCAAATGTTTATACATTATTTAAGAAGAGTGAAAATACTAATTTTCTATTTTCAAACAATGCTGAAAGAATGAGAAAGAGATCTAACAAACAATAGATGAAGTAAACTTTCAACAAACGAAAATAAGATGTGTATTCATTCCCCGTTAGAAACAAGATTGAATTCTCTATGACATCCATGATTTATATATATTATAGTTTGCTATTGTACTCGCAGAAATAGTTTAGACGATGTCGTTGCACTAGCGCTGTAAGCACAGCTACTGTAGAGGCGATGCGCAAACGGAGCCATTGTTGCTGCGCAATTATGCGACTTGCTTTTTCTCTGAAAAAATGTCCTCCAAAAAACATTTTAGCAAAATATCTGTTATGTGAAGATGGAGACGCATTTTAAAATTTTTTGGCAACCTGTCACCAAAGTCTATACAACTGTNAAAAAAAAAAATACAGGTGCTACCATCACAACACATGTAGAAGGCATGTAAACAAACAATTCCCCACTACAAGTAGAATTGTCCTCAATATAAAATATAATGTATAATAGTAGGTGGATAAAAATTGTTTTAAAGAAGATAACTAGTATGAATGACTTGTTCACTAAAAAATAATACTATCCACCTAAGTCCACCATAATACAACAAGTTACAAGTTGGGAGTGTTGTTGCTGCCATTTTTACTGATGATCGATCATCTCCATTTTGAATATGTTGTACAAATTCGATACATCTGATGCCATGTGTTGTCTATGAAGATTAAGCATATCCTCCATGTCTTCTCTGGTGTGTTGTCTATGTAGATTGAGCATCTAATGAGCTTATAGAACCCATTTTTGGTGAAAAGAATTGAAACACGTTGTTCATAGCTCCTGATAGTTCTTAACAACTAAAACATGAATCTGGCATAATGATATGAAGGGAAACTTGTTGGCACAATGATACAAATACCCATTGGGCTGAACTTGTTGGCCCAGCTACTTAAAATCTACTTTGTTAAATGGTGCAAGAAACGTGTTTTTTGAAGAATGCTGAAAGTTGTGTTTTTTGCTTACCTTCTAAATGGACGGCCTGTATGTCACCAAGTGCAATCACCACAGCTGTTGGATGAATGGCACTTTTGGAGAGAGAATAGACAAATAGGCAAAACATGAAAAACATAGGTTGAAGCTCAAGGTCAATGCAAGAGTTGGAGCCATGAATTTGGACCATACAATAAGAGAAATACTATGTATGACATTAATTAATAGGTCAGATGTAGATAAGGGCACCATTTGAGATTACTTATCAATTAATGTCTTTTAATTGCCACGTAAAACACCAATAATATTATGACAGAATCGACATCTGCCAAGCCGCTCTAATATTACTAGCACGATATTGAAATGGCTCACTAAAAAGGTGAGCAAAATTCCATCGATTCAAGCGAGCTGATATTGATTCAATTGTACATTGATCCAATTGTGTTGATCGATTCGAATTAGGATCTAATTCACCAAATTTCTTGTTAGAGCTACCATTACATTCAACTTTTGTGTGGCAAAGAGAGGTCGCCGCGTGATGGTTTCTCTATTCATCCATTCTTGAATGGCTTTTCTTTCATACGTCTATCCTATTTCAAGGGTGACTGGATCATTGAAGATCTGGCCAGTGGGACGGTCACAGGAAATAGAGAAGATATGGTGAATAACTTCTTAAGAATAAATACGTGAAATTGTATGGAACTAATGGAAGTTTTTCGTAGACTTAAGTTTCATTTTAAAATTTTATAGATTTTTGTAGAATTCATATAAGGGAAAAAGAAATATTGAAAAAAATAGAAAATACGTATTAACTTTATTCGATTTTCTCAGTTGGGCCAAGTAAGTAAGTGATATGGATTGCGGGCCTTTAGATGACTTCTTGTTATTTTCTGGTTGGCTGCCACATGGGCGGTAATAAGAATTTTACAAAATGAGGCATAATAATAGTTTCCAAATCCATGAACGGATATTGATATAAGGCGTGAGCTTTGACAAGAAAAGGGAGTTATTGATATATAAAAAGAGGGCTTTCGAATTGCCTCTGCAGTTCAACTGACTGCACGGATTCAGGAATTGATGCTCAACATGGTATAGTTGCCCGTTTGATTGTTGGCCGAAAGGAGCTACGATTGGAATCTTAACACGGTGCCAGAGCTCCGATGGAGGATATGGAAAAGAGGCATGGCAGTAGGTATGGTGTAGTTGTATGACAAAGTTGAATTTCTTCCTCCACCACAGCAGGCCTCCAGTAGGGCCCCCGAATTCCTCTTTCAAGAACTCATTGTTCAGATCGGTATGCCTCTCACGGAGGTGAGACATCAATAAATTCAAAATAGAAAAGACTTGAAATTGGAAATAAACAAAGTAGTTTTTAAATCTAAGACGTGAAGATGTGATTGGGGAGTGCTTCGTTACCACGAGAATGATTTTCATATCAATTACCACAATAGATTTTCGTTCTCTAGATTAAATTTTTGGTTTGTTAAACTAAAGAAAGCAATAACTTAAAAATAGAAAAGACTTGAATTTGGAAATAAACAAAGCAGTTTTTAAATCAAAGATGTGAAGATGTTCACTAAGATGGCAAGGAAGAATAATAAACATTGTTTAATAATGGCCTAATAATATTTGGTTGACCGAAGTTTATTAAAAGTTTGTTTTTTGTCGTTGGTCTATGTGATAGTGAAATATTTTGTTGGGTTAGGAACTTAACCCTCACTTTTTAGAATTCATTAACTTCTAGAAGACACTTATACATGAAGCACAAAGCCTTCTGATGGAAGCTATTTAGGAACAAATAGATTGGTTCCTACTTTCGAGATAAGCATGACAATAAGGACTTGCTCTTTGTAATCTTATACCAATTGAGGAATCGACTTTACAAAACTTTAGAAAATATGTATTATCCATTAGACATTGAACAATATTGATTCCAATTTTTTCGATACCTGACTTTTCTACTCCGTACTCTTTAATACTTTTCAACATCCTAGAGTTAATCCGAGCATTACAACGTCTAAAGTGATACCTCAACCATTGGGTATCTCATGGCCGGTGTGGAGCCATGCTGTTAATCTTGAGTTTGTGACGGACTGGAACTTTAACGTGGTTGATTTGCAATGTTAGACCAGTTAATGGTTAAGAATTTTTTTCTCTCTTCCAATGTCTTGAATGGTAGTCAATGATGAATATGATTAACCTTCAATGTCGTGGGTAGTTGACATTTGTTGGAATTGGTTAAGTATAAAATCATGATAAGTGACTTTCGTGTCAATTTCGACCAAATATTCGAACGCGATCCAATAGTCAAATTATGGAAATAGATAGACTAACTTGTTCTACTCGTTGAGTAGATCTTCGTTGTATATTTGGAATCTCCAAACCAATTCCAGGTAAATAAGAAATTACGGTCTAAAGTTGGGAGAAAAAGAAAGAAAACTGGCTGAATATTTGATTAACTCTGTCACTCCCCTATCTCTCGAGCGAGGAGGTTGTTGTTGACCTTCCTTCGGCAATGGCGGTAGTGGATTGTCTTGTTGATTACAAGATGGGTGATAAATCCTCTGTTCAGAGGAAAAATACCGAGAAAAATGCTTAATTGAATGCTCAATTCAAAATGAAATAAGAAAAGGGAAAATGTTAACAAAATTGTCTCATATAACGACTTATAAGAAAAAGTAAATAGTCAATTGAGTCTATAGATAGTAATGGAGAAGTTTTTTTTTAATAAGACGGTCTTATATGTACATGTGATAGTCAATAGGAAATGGAAAAAAGAATTTGTATGATGTATGTTTTGTTTTTCAGAAAACTTGATATACAGTATGCATTTATATTTCCTAAGGCCTGAGCACGGGAAAGCTTCCAATCTGATAAGTGTAGGAAAGGGATCATAATTCATAAGAGCAACTAAGGGAAAGTAAAAACTGATGAGATTAGAAAAATCAATAGGTAGTCCATGCATGGCTATCTAGCATTTTCATTTCCTCAAACCCTAAATTTCCATTCTCTCTATCTCTCCTATCTCTCGTCATCGTCACCGACAGAGGCATGTCACCAAAGCTTACAGTGGCGAACGTCGTTCGTCGCTGTAGAGCCGATGTGCTGGACTTTTGCTTTGTTCGGTGGTTTGATTGTAGTACCACCTCGATCCGTTCTAATGGAGTGATGGTTTGCTGCATCGGTGCTCGAGTGCAGCAGCGTTGGGTGATCTATGGTGTGAGGAATGATGACACTATGTGAGGCGCTTCATTATTGTACAATGGTGATCTCTATGTGTGTATGTGTGTGTGATAGAAAAAATGATGAAATCTATGGTGGTAAGGTGGTTATTTGTGCGTGCGTTGGTACTCTATAGTGTCAATACAGCTGTGCAGCACCATATTGCGCCTGTAGCGGCCTAGATGGTAGCTGCAGTGGTGTAGATTGTAGCTGCAGCGATGCAAATCGTGGTGGTGATGATAATATTTTTTATTGGATGGGTGTTGGTGGTTTCCATGTTTTAGTGGTTTTGGGGTGGCAGCTATTATTGGTTGTGGTGGTAGTGGTGATGGTGATGGTGATGGAGAAGGGGATGGTTTTGGCGGCGGTGGTTTCAACAACGATGCGACTGGTAGCAGTGGTGAGGTGGTGATCACAAGTGTTGGCGGTGGTCACAAGTTGTTTTTATATCCCGCAAGTGTACCGATCGTAACAAGTAATATCGTAAACCAATTAGTCCGGATATCGTTCCCACTTGACTTTTATCTAACAATTGGTTAAATTATTCCAATTTTAATTTGATCGAAATAAATTAATAACATTTGTGATATTCTAACTAAACTAAATTAAAGAAAACGATACATAAAAATAAGTACATAGTTTAGTAATATGGAAGATCGCCTCCAGATCCTCCAATATCCTCAAAATAATTTCCAAAAAACCAGATGAACTTTCAAATCCTTTATCTTGTTGTTGATCTCTATTTCGTAAAATTCTTGCTTCTTCATTTTGAAAGAACAAACGTAGGTTTGGATCTGTTATCGAATTCAAATCTTTCAACAAAGTTTTGTTCTCCTCACGATATTCTATCAATTCCAATTTTCTTTTTTGAATATATATATATATATATTGATGAATAACATGCATACTCTTATATATGAAATGCATTGATTAGCCCCAGACATTCGGTTGATAAGACCATATCTCTAATACAAGGCAAATAGCTTAATTTAGTCTCAAAGGTTGAAGAGAAAAAAAATAGAATAGCCTCTACTTGTTAAAGTGTGAACTTGTGATAGTATGATTAAACATACCCTCGGATAATTGAGTGAAAAGAATAAGTTTGGGGGATTGTGTATCTTTCGAGCGATGAGAGTGAAAAATTTAACTACATTGGGTCGGGTATGAGTTAACCATGATCCTAATATATTGGTACGAGTTTTCACACACACACGTCGAGCTTTGCATGCCAATGCAAGTCCTCCCGATTGGTTGCCACAAACACTTTCATGGATTTCGTGGAGTATGTAGGTGGCTTCGTCCCCCTCCCACACATCGAATGAGGGGGGATGAGAACCATCGCTTATACAGAATATCGTCTATCAGCAAAAATGGACGGACCTCCTTCTTAGCTTGTAAGCCTCACTTTGTTATCGAGCAAAATATGATCTTTAAGATAAGCTATGGGAAATTGCATCCAGGTTGGGTCCCTTCCATCCACATCACTTTCTCTGCAAAGATGGAGGGCCTTTGAAGGTGTTCAATTGGTACTATCATCAATAACTCGGAATCCTTGCTACTCTCCGACTTTGACAAAGTATCGGCATGGGTATTTCAAAATATGGGATCTAAGTCAGCTCAAACTTCTCAAAGTTTGGAAGTAGGTCTATCACCAATTTGAGGTAGGCAGCCATAGCTTTGTCCCTAGCTATGAAGTTATCGTTAACCTCGCCAACAAAAAGTTGGAAATCACTGCTGATGAGCAACCTCCTCAGTTGCATTTCCTTGGCTAGCCTGAGGCCAGCAAGCTACCCCTCATACTCGACCGCAATGTTGGTGGCTTTATATCCTAACCGCACTACACAGTTCAATTTGTAGCCTTCGGGGCTCACTAGTACAACTTCTGCCCCTAAACCTGTGTCTCTAGCCAACCCATCAATGAATAGGTTCCATGTGGGGGGGCTCGGTAGTTTCCATCATTTCATCCATTTTAGGAAAATTGGCGAATTTCGCCATGAAGTCTGCTAGGGCCTGGCCCTTGATGGCAGTTCTTACCTTGAAGAGGACTTCGAACTCACTCAATTCTACTTCTTCTTTCAATAATCTCCCCAAGACATTAGGTTTTTGAAGCACTTACCTAAGTGGAAAATATGTCAGTACATAAATAGTGTGGGCTTGAAAGTAGGACCACAACTTTAAACTTTTAACAAGCATGTCATCGACATAGACCTCCAGCATGTTACCGAGGAAGTTGGCAAACATTTTATTGACGAGTTTCTGATAGGTAGCTCCGACGTTCTTTAATTCGAAAGACATCATTTTATAGCAATAGAGCCCTATATCTGTGATAAAGGACGTGTTTTGCTCATCCCCTGGGTACATGGGAATTTGATTATAACCAGAGTAGAATTCATGAAGCTCATTGATTCATGCACGGAGGTGGAATCCACTAGCTGATATATCGTGGGAAGGGAAAGCTGTCTTTAGGACAAGCTCTATTAAGGTCAGAGAAGTCAATGCATACCCTCCATTTTTCATTATGTTTCTTTACTAAGACCGGGTTGGAGACCCACTTCAGGTATAGGGCCTTCATGATGAAACCATTCTTGATTAATTTATGTACCTCTTTCTTTAGGGCCTTATATCACTCCGGATTTAGAGCACTTTTTTTCTGTCTATGCTCGGCAATCTTGGGATCAATTTTCAAATGGTGACAACTGACTCCGAGGTCAATACCTATAATATCCTCGTGCCTCCAAGTAAAAACATCCCGATTCTCACATAGAAATTTCTTGAGTCTTTCCTTCACTTCTGGCAATAGGTCATTTCCTACCTATAGTAGCCTGGTGGGATCCATTGGGTCCAATAAGAAACTTTCCAGCTCCTCCATCGAGGCTGTTTGGGACTATGTTTCAATAATGCAGGGTCGATCTCGTCGAATGTAGGTGCTTCTTTAGGAACGTCTACTTACCTATGTAGTCTGCTACTATATTGATATCCCTAGGTTCAGCCATTTTGACTGAGTTTAAGTAGCACTCCCGAGCCACTCTTTGGTCATCTTTTTACCATTGCTACCCCATGTTCAGTAAGGAATTTCATACACAAGTGGTGAATGAAGGTAACAGCTCCCACATCTTTTAGTGTAGGCCTCCCCAACACTCCATGGTAAGCGGACCTACTATAAACTATAAAACTCCATGAATTTCAAAGTTGAATGGGATAGCTCTTCCATCTCCACTGCAAGTGTAATTTTACATCTCGTTATTATGCTATCTCCAATGAAGTCATATAAGGGAGTGGTGATGGGAATCAACACGTGATCCAAAATCACTTTGCCAAACGTGGCTCCGAATAGAATGTTAACCGAGCTGTCATTGTCCACCAACATCTGTTTTACCCCATTCCAAGCTACCACGACCCTCACAACAAGGGCATCACAATGGGGATAGTAGACACCTTCTGAATCTTCTTGAGTGAAAACAATGGGAGGTGATTGATTTCTTCGAGGACTACCGTTCACTATATAACTGGTTAGTGAAAGGACATTTTATCTCTTTGGCAAAGTTCCTTTGGGAGTTCCTTCTTTCTCTACCCACATTATGTCCTTCGAAAATTACGTCAATTTCATGGATGGGGACATTCTCCTCTCAAGTTTGATGCCCTCTTCGTTGTAGTTGTCCATCTATTGCTCTATCCTCTTCATGCTCCCTCCTCCGTCGGGAGATACTTCCCCGATGGCAGGGAGCGGCCTTATCATGCCTAGGCGGCTGATCATGCCTGGGTGGGGGCCTATTTCTCTAATAAGAATTGTCTCGATGGTCATTCCGGGAATTCACCCCCTTTGGGTGCTGGGCGATATCCCCACAATCCGTCGTGGCTGTAGGAATGATGGTATGTGCAGTATTCGAAGGGATTTGGCCTACCTCGGGATCCCAAACCTTTCCATCGGCCTTATCCTCTACGGGGGGCCGTTGTGTAGACTCAATGGGTTGAGGGTTTGTCGTAGGTACATCCTCATAGGCAATGTGGGCACGGCATTTAAAGTGGCCATGCCAAATGCTTGGCCTGAACTATGGGCAATCTTGTTGCTGGCCTAGTTCTATTGGTGATCCATTAAATGAGAGGTGGGTCCCCTCCCACGCTACCTCTACTAAGGATGGAGGCCCATGTTGGCCGTGTTTCTATGATCATTCAGCTCTTCATTGATAACTTCCCGCCTCATCATCTCTAGCAGGGCGTCATAGGTAGTGGGATCTTGATTTTGTACATCTCTCCAAAATAGGGTATTCATAATCAGGCCTCCTCGTAATGCTAACAAGGCCTCATGGTCAATAACTTGAACACACTATGTCATCTCATCTGTAAAGCGGGATAAGAATCTCTTCTAAGTTTTCCCAGTCTGTTGCCTCATGTCTTGTAGACACTAAATTGGGACTTTTCCTTCCTTATTTACAGTGAACCTTTTTAGGAAAGTGCTTTTAAATTCCGTCCAACTTTTGATACTCCTAAGTGGTAACCTATAGTACCAAGTTTCAGCTGCTCCACTAAGAGTTAAGTGGAAAGTTCTGCATTTCACGGCTGGGGTGGTGCATCTCAGGCTCATGTGTGTTTTGTAACTATTCAAATACTTTGTCGTGTCACCTCTCCCATCACACTTTGGCATCTTGGACATCACATAATGGGTCGGTACCTGGGCATTTCTCAACTCTCGCGAAAAGGGTAGGTCGTCGTCGTCATCATCCAAATCACACGATCGTTGGGTTCATCTGGGTCATAGTTTTCATCTGCCTCATACCTGGGTAGCGGCATAGATGGGCCCGCCTAATTTGGCACCTCCTCGTCCCTCCTTTAACGTCTATGCCCAGGTGGGGCAACACGGAGGGCATGTTTTTACCTTTCCTCCAGTTGCCAAGTCTCAAGAGGTGGGAGCTGTAGCCTATTTCGATGTGCTGGAATTTCATGATACTGCCTGTGCCTTGGTTCCTCCGACTAATCCAGTTGAACACGCTGTTAAATCTCTGAGGCCTATTATTTTGCTCGTATTCTGGAGGAAAGTTGTCTTCCATATTGAACGGGGCCTCGGTAGGTCGGCCAGAAGCATAGTTGGAAGAAACATCAACTCACTTTCCTTTCAATAGGGCTAACTCCCCTGGCATGCCTAGGTGGATGTAGTTATGTCAACGAGCCGAGCCGAACCGAACCGAGCCGAGTCGAGCCCGAACCGGAAAAAAGGTCGAGCCAAGCCGAGCCTGGGCAAAAAAGATGAGGATCGGCCCGAGCTTTCGACCAGAGCCTTAGCGGGCCAAGCCGGCTCGATTTTTTTTTTTTTTTTGCACCTTATAGCCTAATGTCGAATAACATGTTAGATTTATAAATGAGTAACTATCCATTATAACAAAGTAAGAAATCTTTTTAATGATCGATTTGAATTTTCTCACAAATTTTAGTGGTCATTGGTGAAATTAGCTCAATTTTTAAATGTAATCAAACAATATATATCACTAATAATTTCACTTAATATAGAATAATAAATGTTTGTGTAAATGAGAAAATAATAAATGTTTGTGTAAATGAGAAAATACTTTAAATATTTAGCCACTTAGAGTCTTAGAGAAATGAAACGGTAATAAACTAATAATGCAATAAACATTAAACAAACAAATATCACCCGTTTTCTAAAATAATTTATCTGATAAATTATAAGATAAAATTGTCACTTATAATTAGTTTATTGGTTTCATGATGAGAAGAATAAGTTGGCAGTTTTTTTTTACGGGCCGGCTCGGTAGAACCAAGCCCAAGCCGAGCCCAGCTCGGGCCGAGCTTTTTTTCCATCCCTAGGTGGATGGGCTCTCTGACTTTGTACCTCGTCTTCCTCCTTGTACAGTTCCTCGGGCGCAAATGGGGGGATCAGATGCCCTCATTGGCCTTGCATATGCCTCAATAGCTCTCGCATTGCTAGGTTTCGATTGGTATACTTCTCATGTTGGCTACCATAGTGGCTATTTCTCTAGTAAGTTGGGCTGACATCCTTCTTCCACCTCGTCTGTGATGGTGGCATGGTCGACGCCGACCTACTGGGGTGACTATGGCGGGAACTTCGTCATCGTTCTTCCTTACACGCCTGGGAGAAGCGTCACCATCTGAGCTCCTTTCTTTCCAAGTCTTTTTGGACTTCCTCTTGTTCCTTTTCAAGAACAAATCCTCTTTTAAAGGGATGCCCAAACTATTTTATTAGAAAGCCTTTTTCCACGGGGTTGCTCGTGATTTTAGTAT
>CAIGRF010185135.1:102712-115755 GCA_903798235.1 Fraxinus ornus
AAAAAAAAAAAACAAAAGGAACGAAATCACTACAGAAGCCCTAATCGCTTGCCCCCCCCTCAAATCACTCTGCTTCCTCAAATCCAGTTGGTGAGAGTGGAGGTGAGAAATGAGTACGGACTTGGACCACCGGAGCTGTGTAGAGAAGCGAACAAGGATGATCCGAAATAGAGATTTGGATGATTCATCAACCCCAGATGATATGTATTGGATTAGAGATTTCCTTGTTGGCGGTTGAAATTTTGAGCATAAGCTACTTGTTCGGGAGAAGCCATATCATGAGTTACCAAGGGACAATCCGAGCTTTGGTGATTTGCTCCACATATGTCACATACCGGTGGAGGAGCTTGCATCATATTCACGGAATGAGAAGTAGAGGTAGAAAGCCCTTCAACCTTCTTTGACAGGGAATCAATCTTAGATAGAACAAGTGCATAGGCATCAACATTGTGTATTCCACTTGCTTTTCTTTGTGAACCTCTATCCGGCCACATTGCACTTTGCTCACTCATAATCTCAAATAGGTCATAAGCTTCTTGAATGCTCTTTTGTTGGATCGATCCATTAGAAGATGAGTCAACATTAGAACGGTATGAGGGAGTCAAGCCATCATAGAAATGGTTGACTTGTTGCCCTATTGAGATTCCATGGTTTGGACATTTTCGAAGCATGTCTTTGAATCTTTCCCAAGCCTCATGAAAGCTCTCTGATTCGTACTGTTGAAAAGTAGTGATGTCGTGCTTGAGCTTAGCAACTCTAGATGGTGGAAAGAACCTTTTAGTGAATTTTTGAACAAACTCCGCCCAACTAGTGATGCTTCTCGGAGGTAAAGTGTCAAGCCATTCCCTTGCTTTATCTTTCAATGTATGCACAAATAATCTCATCTGAATTGCCTCCTCATTTACACCTTCATATTTGAAGTTGCTACAAACTTCCAAAAATCGCACCACATGAGAGTGTGGATTCTCCTCAATTCTCCCATAGAATGAATTCCCATTGGAAAACAAGTTTATCACATCTGGCCGAAGTTGAAAGTTTGGATGATTATATGATGGGTACACAATACTTGATTGATTTGCCACAATAGGAGGATTCATAAAATCTCCAAAACGCATGTCCTCTTCTCTCACTACGGGTCCTTGAACTCCTTGTGCTTGAGGAATAACTCCCGGTGGAACTTCGCCCGGTGGAACGATAGGATTGACATTTTCCCCATGATTAGCCATCTCGACTTGAAGTTGTCTTCTTGCTTCTCGTTGTTCTCTTAGTCTTCTTCGAAAAGTTCCTTCAATATCCGGATCAAATTCAACTAGATCAAGACTTCTTGAACGACGCATGCACGATCGAAGACCTAGTACAACATAAATTAGAAATTCAACTTCCAAAACAAAATAATCAAAAAGAAAGAAAATAAAATAAAATGTTAAAACTAATATCAACTAAAGTAGTAATCAAAATAGATCACTCCCCGGCAGCGGCGCCAAAAACTTGTTCGCTTGAAAATATACCGCAAGTGCACGGGTCGCGTACAAGTAATAAAGTGGACTTTTAGAGTCCGAGATATCGATCCCTCGAGGAATGACTATTTAATTGCACAAGAGTTGAACTAGTTCTAACAATAGAAACACACACAATTCATTTTGAGTTTTTAAAACAATAGCAAACGATTTGAATATAAAAACAACTAAAGATAACAAAGTTCACTTAATATAAACAAAGTTCAAGTTTGAGAAGAGTTGGAAGGTTGAAAAGATTGGGATTCATGATTTCACTTAACCATCATTTAATCAATTTCCAATAAGCAAATTAGCAAACCACTTATTTTCTATGTTAGACCCGATTCTCCTATTTTAGCCAATTACCTCTCTCGAGCGTCAAATTAGCCCTAATTAATTGAGTTAATCTACTATATCTCTATGTCGATTAAAGCCCAATAAATTGCATTAATTCGTTGTGAAAATATCTCAAAGGGTCACCTAGGGCTAGGAGTATATCTCTATCTCCTACAAGAACCTAGGGCATTTGCTATTTGGTCTAAAATGGATAATATCTCTCGATTATTATACACTTCACTCAACACAATCAATGCAATAGCAAACACACATGAAAATAAGCAACTTTAACTCAAAAGACAAACATTGAAATTAATCAAATTAGGTTAAGCTACATCAATCATCCCAACCTCAATAAGTTTAGCTCATTGTACAAAAAGAGTGAAAATGGTGAAATTTAGAGTAATACATTACAAAGTGAACAAATCAAAGATTAAAATTCAAGGTAAAGAAAGGAACCCGTCCCTTGAATGAAATTCTTGAAGTGTTTATCTTGATTTTCACCAAAAATCTCGTTTTTCTCCACCTCTTCTTCTATTCTTGTTGAATAAAATGCTTCTTCTTGAGAATGAGGCTCTTTCTTCTAGAGAACAAAACTAGGGTTGAAGTAATGAGATTTGGTCTTTAAATACACCAAAAATCGAGCACAAACAAAAGCCTAAAACACACTAAAAAATTCTGATTTTCGGCATATTTTAACGCACAGGTGCGCGGGTGCGCACAATTCCAGAGCCAAAGTGCGCGGGTGCGCACCATTCCAGAGCCAAAGTGCGCGGGTGCGCACTTTTGTTGAAATTAAAATTTGCACAGGAGGTCCTCAGGATAATTTGCATAGTTAGTCCCACAGCTTTGATAAGTGACATTTTGGTCCTCTAATTTTGACTTTTCTTTCAATTTTTATCTCCATAAATTGCATCCCAATGTCCTCCAACTTTCGGCACTTGTGCAACTTGGTCCCAAACTTCACATTTTTGTACATTTTTGTCCATTTTTTCATTCTTTTGTCTTGTTTTCTTTCCTTTGGTTGATTTTTGCCTACAAAAGCAAATGTTACACAATTGTGAGTAGAAATCCACTCATTTTAATCAATAATAAGCTTGTCTAGGTATTAAATAAGTGTGCAAAAACACACTTATCATTAGGTGAAATTACTCTATAGTCTTTCTTAACATGATTTGTATTCCTCAATTTTGTCTCAACCAATCTCATTATTTTAATTTAAGATGATTCATTTAACCATTTATCAATTGTCTAGATAAAATAGAAGTTACGTTTTCGATGGGAGTTGGATGGCCTGGTCATGTGCAAAAAAACTGTCCAAGATCATCCCTAATATCGAGCAGTTTTTTGAAGAGTGGTAAGTGTACTTTCCTTTCCAATACCTCCCAAATACTAGCTCCTTTAAGCTAAAATTGATCTATCCAACGAATCCACAAAGTATCCTTTTTCTGATTGATATTCACAGCAGCTTGGAAAGTAATGCTGAATTCCAGCTTTTCATGTCTCTAAATCCCAAACCACCTTCTTTCTTCGGTAGGCAAACATCCCTCCGAGAAACCAAAGGCTTTTTTGAACCCCAAAGAAAGTTACGACAAAGATAATTGTAGCTGGAATAGGTAGCAAAGAAAGCCAAAACACTTGACTCCTTGAAGTACCGATCTAATCAATTCGGCTCTATCCACATAGGACAAAGAAGAGCACGTCCAAGCACTAATATAAGTTATAATTTTATCTAAAAAAGAAGCATAACAACTGACCTTAAGCTTCACGAAAGCAAGTGGAATGCCCAAATATCGAAAATGCATTGTGCCCTTCGGAATATTGGTAAGTTCTTAGATTTCCTCAAATTCATGGCCATGTATTCCAACTGTAAATAAGCTGGACTTAAGGTTATTCGTCCTTAATTCTGATGCATTCCCAAAGTTGTTCAAGCAATCCATCAAACTTTTCATTGAAATGATATCTTCCTTTGCAAGAGCATTAGATTATCTACGAATGCTAAATGTGTAATCTTCAACGGGCCACATTTGGGATGATAGTTAAATTCACTCTCATTTGAGGTTGCCTTAAGCATTCTTGAAAGATATTCAATACATAAAACAAACAAGAATGGTGAGAGTGGATCCCCTTGTCGCAAGCCTTTCCTCCCTTTGAAAAAACCATGTATGCCTCCATTCAATGCCACAGAATAATTAGGTGTGGTGACACATTCCATAACCCAACCAATGAATTCAATAGGAAAGCATAACCCCTCAAACATTTGCTTTAAGAAGCCCCAATCAACCGATTTATACGTCTTACGAAGATCAACCTTAAGTAGACATCTAGGAACAACCTGTTTCTTATTATATTGCCTCATGACTTGAGCAAGGTGGATATTTTCCATCACACTCCTACCCTCGAAAAATGTGGATTGGGCTTGGTCAACAATACTTTTATGAATAGGCATCAATCTAGATGCAAGGATCTTCGCAATAACCTTGTAAAAAACATTGCAACAAGAAATAGGCTTATAGTCTCCAAAAATTGTAGTGTGACTAGATTTTGGAACCAAGGCAATAATCGTGTGATTCACTTGTTTGGGAAGAGAACCCGATGCAAAAAATTCTTTGATGGCCTTAACAAAATCAACTTCAATAATCTCCCATGTTTTCTTGAAAAAGCATGATGAGTAACCATCCAGCCCGAAAGACTTATCATCACCAATATCAAAGAGTGCATCCTTAACTTTATCCCGAACAAGAGAACCACCTTCCTCCAAAGTCACCAAGGGACCCTCCATTAAAAAATTCTGCTCAATGGGCAAATTTGGACAGCTTGTACCAAGTAAAGAACTATAGAATTTGATGAACTCATTAGCAACTTCATCTTGCGACGTGGTATAGCACCTATCCTCCTTAAGAACTTTTGCAATAAAAAATTATTTCTCGTGTTACGCTGCACCATAGCATGGAAAATTTTTGTACACTTATTGCTATTGATAAGGTAATCACATTTGGCTTGTTGATAGTAGAAACTTCATTCCGCTTCACATAAACAAAAGCTTTTTTCCTCAACTCAGCCACCAAAAGTTGATATTATTGGTTAGTGGGCTGATCATGGAGCATTTTTTGACCATCCTCCAACTCAATCTTAACAATGTTAGCCCTAGTAGATATGTTTTCAAAATGCTTAGCATTAAGCTCCTTCAATGTTCCCTTCAAAATTTGCAATTTCTTGCAAAATACAAATTATTTTGTCCATCCATCAACAAAATTCCAGCCCCTTAGTACAACTTCCAAAAAACTCTCATGGTTCGTCCACATGTTGAAGAATCTAAATGGCCTCTTTTTGCTCCCATCTTGTTCCATAATCGAGACAATACATGGAGAATGATCGGAAAGGCAACCCGATGGTAAAAAATCAGCACAACCATAAGCACCATTTTGCATCCAACCTTCATTTACCATAGCCCTATCAAGCTTACTCCACATAGAATTGTGGTTCCAAGTTTAAAGACAATCTGTAGACCTTAAATCCGTGAAACCAACTTGAAGGCAACAATTGGCAAAGTCCTTCAATTCATATGACATCACCTTCGCACCATTACATTTTTCATCGAACTTCAAATTATTATTGAAATCCCCAAACAACAACCAAGGCAAAGAGATATTCAAATTCACGATACTATTCCAAAGTGGCATGCGGGAAACAATAGTATGGAATGCATAAACAAAACTAACATGAAAGGTATATGAGGTTACCTTACAAGTAGCAATGCAATGGATAGCTTGTGGTGTGCTCTCCACCACCAGCAAAAAGACTTTCGTGGGATTCTACAAGATCAAAATCTTCCCGGCTCGATGCGTGTAAAAATTATTAACTTGCATCAATCCGTTGAATTTATTTCGCATAATACGACCCAATTTAGATTCATCAAGTTTCCTCTCTAAAATGTCGAAGACATCAATATTGTACTTCTTGATGAATTCCTGAACCCTATTTTTCTTAAGGGGGAGATTCAATCCCCTAATGTTCCAAGATGCTATCTTCATGATGAGATAGCAAGAGAGTTTCACCTCTGACAACCTTATTGATTGTTTTCTTGCCACGCACTTCGTTCATTCTTTTCAATTTTCCATTGTACCCTAAAGTGAAATTAGGACGTAAATAGTCAATCTCTTTCAACAATTGCTGACTTTCTTGCCCCTCACAGCCCGTGTCACTAATATTCTATTTTTGTAGGTTTTGTTGGCTGCCGTTTGTGTCTTCCTTAGTCTAGTGTGCCCATAAGCTTTCATGCAGTTCGTTCATGTCACTTATACCTGTAGACCTCATGTCATGTGTTCCCACAAGCTATATGACATGTTCGCTGGCTTATTATGCATTCCGTGTACCAGCATACAACTTTCCCTATGTTCCCGTGGATGCCTATTTTGTGCACACATATGTTGCTGTGTCAATTTGCCCACATGTTGCTGATTCTATGCACAAGCAGGCTACGTGCATACAGGCTGTTGCGGTCTACACGTAAGCTTCTGTCCGTGTGTGTCCAACTGCTCCTTCAACTGATTTTCCTTTTCCTGTTAGCAACAATTGTAAATTCCTGTCCATTTTCCAGCTGCTCTCCATTGGTGCCCGTATTAGATTCCTCTACCTGTACATCTATCTTACTGTTTGTAGGAGTTTTGCTGTCCAACACTTTACTAGCTTGCTTTTTATGGTTGTACCCATCTGTTGAGTGCCTAAAAACTTTGTAAGAACCACAAAATGTTGGTTCATGCTCAAAAAGGATTTCTTATTCCATTATCATGTTATTAGAAAGTTTAATCATCACACTCCTCATGAGCTCAATAAACGCATCAACTTCTACAAGAACTCTTGCATATAATAGTCTTTCTCTTATGCATGTGAGTTTATCGACGGTAATAGGTTTTTCCACTTTAGAGATAATTTTACCCAATGCATTTGCACCCCACAATTCCAAAGGCAATCCTAGTAGATTAATCCAAATCAGCATAGTACTAACTCTCTTGTCATCGAATTCAAAATAACGGGGGATCTTGTTAAGCATCAATGACCGTCC
Organism: Fraxinus ornus; assembly: GCA_903798235.1. Lineage (NCBI taxonomy): Eukaryota > Viridiplantae > Streptophyta > Magnoliopsida > Lamiales > Oleaceae > Fraxinus > Fraxinus ornus. The sequence continues at coordinate 109,610 of CAIGRF010185135.1, forward strand.
AAAAACAAAATAAGGGCCACATAGAAATACACTTATTCTATCCATTTCCGACTCAAATTTAAATACCAACCAGTCTTATGACTCACTTCAGTAGCTATTTCTAAGTCTTCTGTGGGAGATATTATTTCTACAAATCAGATTGGTGGACCTAATAAGGATGGCTCCCGTGATGTTGTTGGAGGTGAGAAGGAAATTCATGATATGGATGGAAAATCACCAAGTGTGTCCGTAACACTTGGTGATGGGAATACGAACTCGATAGGCTCATGTGAGATATCTATGGCTGAAACGAAGGATCCTCTCATTGGTAAGAAGGTTGACAAAGCTCCATGGGTGAACCTTTTCAAGGGCAATCGAAATTTTGATGAAGTTATCAAATTGAAGGAATTTGTAAACCCATGAGACAAAACTTTAACTGCTAGCTCGTAGGTAAGGTTTTAAATCTCCATGAGACAAAGCTTTGACTGCTTGCTCGTGGGTAAAGTTTTGAGTGCTTGCACGGGTAAGACTTTGGGTGCTTGCTCGTGAGTAAGACTTTGAGGTGCTTGCAAAGGCAAAACTTTGAGTCCTTGCTTGTGGGCAAAGTTTTGAGGTGCTTGCACGAGCAATGCTTTGAGTGCTTACTCATGGACAAGGCTATAAAGTAGCTTTTGATAATAAGAAATCCACGAGTTATGGCTCACCTTTTATGATGAGAAAATTACGAACTAGGGCTCTCATTCGACAATAAAAAAGCCAAGAGATAAGGTTTGCCTTCAATAATAAGAAAATCACGAGATAGGGCTCACCTTTGATAATAAGAAAACCAAGAGCTAAGGCTTACCTTCAATAATAAGAAAATCACAAGTTAGGGCTTGCCTTCAATAAGAAAATCATGAGGTAAGACTCGACTTCAATAATGAGAAAACCATGAGCTAGGGCTCATCTTCAAAGATGAGAAAATCATAAGCTAGCCCTAAGGTACAAGGACTTATGAGCCCACCAGACTCTTCAATTTTACCAATATTGGTTGGGAACCTGATCCAGCACTTAGTGTGTATGAAACAAACGTTATTGTAATTCATAACCAAATAATCATTGCATAAGCATGAGCATTGATGACACCAAAATATATACTTTTTAAATATTAAAACACGGATCATATAATGTATGTTGTCCGACTGGTGTCTTTAAGGATCCATAACAGTTCTTCCAGGTTTGGAAGTGGATATTGTGTCTTTCCATGGTAAAATCTTGACTTATTCGTATTATCTCCAGTTTTTTCCTCAAAAGTTGATGGTCTTGGAGTTGGCCCTCTTGAAGATGGAAGCATATAATCATCATTTGACCCAAGTTTAAGTTCTGGGCATTCCCCATCATTGAGTAAAAACCTGTAAGACTGAAACTGGAGGATTCCTTAAAGATTACAAAGAGTAAATTTCTGCATTGGTTAAATTTGATGGTCTTGGAGTGTTTGATGAATAGCCCATTGGTCTTCTTGGGAAAATATATGATCTTGGCGCATTTAATTTTTGTATAGTAAATGAGGTTTCCCGCCATCTTTAATTCGTGTCTCAGTCTCCAAAGGCTGCCAACTTTTGCACTTAAGTACAACTTTTTGAACCATTAAACTAAGGTCATGAGCTGACAAGAGTAGCGTTTTGTTGGTTAACAATTTCGATTTTGTGTGCTTGACATAGATAGAACTTTATGCACTTACAAAGCAAACAGTAAAGTCCAAACTCTAGTTTTTGTTCCTCCAACACTATTCTAACTCTTATTATTATTGTTGTTAACCGTACTATTAATGGAAGCACTGGTAATAGGATTAGCATAAGTGTTGGTAGACCACTGTTGCGGGTCTTGCATAGAATTAAATGCCTTTCTGTAATTTCTTCGATAGAGACGAAATCTGAGATCTCACCTTCTTCTATATGAAAACTTCTACTGCTACTTGTGATTGTTTAGAATCCCTTTCCATTTGTATAAATACTACATTTTTTTCCCTTAAATACTTGCGATAAAACCGTCAAGTTTAAGTCACCCACAAGTATATGTTAATTACCCAACAAATAATAGTATATCAAGAAATCAAAATAATTTCTTATATATAAGGAAGATCTTGAGTTTGGTGCAAAAGAATAATAATTAAAAACCTTAAAATAGGAAATATAACAAATTTAGTTATAGATATAGAATTGTTGGAAAAAGGAAATAAATTGGAATGGTTCAAAGTTTCTAAAAGATTTGGGAGATTTGAGAGTTTTAAAAAAGATGATTTTGTTTTCAGAAATTCAGATCTAATGAGATTGTGAATTGAAATATTGAATGATCTTTATAAATTCTTCTATTCTCTTTATTTCAATTAAAAACAAATAGAGATATATAGTGAAATGGAATCAGAGAAGAAATAGATATTAGGGTTTAGCAATTGCAAGACTCTCTCCGAAAAATGGAGTATGAATCACAATGCTTGTTAAGGCTCAATTTCGAACCTCGAGGAAAAGGAGCCACATGGTGGACCACCTGCCACGTGGAAAGTAACTGAAGAGAGTTAAAGGAAAGTTCACGAGGTCAAATAACGAGGGGAGGGTCAAACGGGTCGAGGTAATTGCCTAGAAACTGAAGTTCCTGTTGAAGTACTACAGCTTGGGTTGAACCTCATGCACAGAAAAGAGTTTAAGTTCTCCACTTAGAGAACCACCTTCAGATCCCTCCGAGGCTCAAATCATCTTAAGTCCTTGAGCTGACGCTATCTATGATATGGATTTGAAAATCTTTTAGATGTGATTGATGTAACGTCTGTAATAAAGTGTGTCGTCTAAAATGTAGAACGACTAGTCCCTTGTCAATATTAATTGTAGGAATAAACATTGATGTGAGGTTTTAGTGTATGAGATGTGGCCACATGGTACTGGTCCAACGATCACCACGTCGGCCATGACAGTATAAATAACCCCTCTTTGTAAGAAATAGGGGTGGGCATGTTGGTAATCAAGAAAGCAAATACTAATATTCTATGGCTGGGCAAATACTTTGTAAATTTATCATCTATTGTTGATTGCACAATTGTTGAATACGGATCCGAATAGAAAATCTTGGGGATTCCAACATTAATCTATCCTTTTTATCTGACCTTCCACATATTCCTTCAAACAAAAGAGATTTATTCTTGGTTCAATTGGCTTGGTAATCATTGATAGTGTGGTTGCCTTCAAATCATATGGCCGGAGTCCAAACGTTTTCGTCTTTTGCTGGAAAGTGCCTCCCGCATCCATTCCAGGTTAATTACCGTACTTAATCCAATAAAAAATGCGCTAAAACTGTACTTGACATGACAAGAGTGAGCCCGACATCTATTGAACTCATCTTTTGGGGTAAACAGATTGGCACCGTCTGTGGGAAGCCATATGGTTAACCATGAAAACACGGGGAAAAAAGGCTAGGCTGCAAGTGAAAATTTGGCTGAAAGAGTTCTAACCCTTGAAAAATTAGTATCCGTGAAAAAAGAGTAGTTAAAAGCTTAAAACCCTTGAAAAAGGGAAAATTTCACACAAAGTGTTTTGGAAAAAGATGAGTTCGAAGATGAAAGTGTACCTAGAAGGACAAGGGAATACTTGAAGAAGGGGAACCTTCACGAGGAGGGTCCAGATGTGGGGCAATGCTTACTAGGAAAATGGCTACAATGGCAGCCAATATGAGAAATATAACCTAGCAAAACTTGGCTATGCAAAAAATGTTGATGAACATGCATGGACGAGGAGGATAACATGTCCCTCCATATGGGGGCCCCGGAAAACACATTCCCAGAACCTCAAGATATTACCAGGAGGAGGATAAAGTTCAAAGCCAGATGGCTGGACACTGTCACACCTAAATGGAGGCTCCACAGGAGAGATAAGTAGAGGTGGATACTTCAACCAACTATGCTTCGGAAAGGCCGTATAGAGCTTCATCAGACCCACTAGGGGGAGGATGAGGACTTGGATGAGCCTCAGAGATCCTGCGACCTAGATGATGATGATGAGCATTCTCCTTTCTCATATGACATAAGAAATGCCCACATGCTGAACCACTTCACTCTGCCCAAAGTTCCCAAGTATGATAGAAGAGATGACCTGCAAAACATATCAACAACTATAAAACCCATATGAATCTGAAAAGGCCACCCCCACAATGAAGTGTAGAGCTTTTCACCTAACTTTAAGTGGAAGTGCTGAAGTTTGGTTACCAGAAGGAAGTATCTGAAGTTGGCCTGACCTTAAGAAGACGTTTTTGAAACGATTTGCAACAAGCAAAGAAGGGAAAAGACCTATCCAACGGTTACAAGACACGTGACAGCAAAGGGACGAGATATTGAAAAACTTCTTATCCTGTTTTACAAATGCAATGACTTACTATGTACAAGTCACAGATAAGGAATCATTGACTACTTTGAGAGGAGGATTAGACATGAACTCCTTCTTTTGGAGGGATGTGCAGAACAAAGATCCAACTACCAATGACACCCTATCAGAAATGATAAGGTACGAAATTCTCAATGAAGAATTAAAGGATCATAGGAAAAGAGCCAGTCAAGGTCTCATACCTCCTCAAATGCAAAGGGAAAGATGCCATATTTCCCTTTTGATGGACCACCAAGCACCCTTGAATCATAGGTAAGGGCTTGCTGCAGCAACAATCAAGGCTGTACCTACATTGGCTTATGAAGAGGTCAACCTTAATGCTAAAATACATCAAGATCATCCATACCCGAGGCACCCACAAAGGGGACAAGGTAGGGGTGAGGTACCAAACCTAGAAATAGGGACAGAACGCCCAACTATTGTACGCACCATCAGTTCCACGGCCACTGTACAAGGAACTGCTGGGATGTTGCAAGATACTCCCAGAACCAGAGTTAAGTAAGGGAAAGACGTCCCTAAGAAATGTTCCATATAGGCAAGATCAATAGCCTGGAAACAACGAATAGTGTCGGCCCAACTGGAATGACCCTCAAAGAGGGAGGGAAAATGACACTGAAAGGCCTAGAGAGGGTCAACGACAAAGAAGAAGTCTCCTACCTAACAACGAGAAGGAGCCCATCAGAGAGATCGATACAATTATTGGAGGCCAGCAAGTTAGGGAGAATCCAGGAATTCACATAGAAATTATGCTAGGGAAGCAAGTAATCCTTAAATGACGAGTTACATAGTTAACCATTCTTCAATCGAGAGGGCAATCCCACTAATTACATTCACCGGGAGGATATGGTGGGAGTACATTATCCGCAATGTGACGCCTTAGTAATAAGAGTTATCGTGGCCAACAATGGCCTGAAAAGGCAGGGAAGTAATTTACCTCTAGAAATGAAGGATGAGTTGAAAAACTTCTTAATCAAGAATATCGATGTCTTTGCGTGGAAGCACATTGACCCAAAGGTCAGTTGCCGCCTTGAATATAGATCCAAAGGCTACAGCACATATGCAAAAAAAAAGAGCCCTCAACTCGGAAAGATATGAGGCCCTAAAAGATGAGGTAAAGAAGCGGATTGACAATGGGTTTATACGGGAATATGTATACCCAAAGTGGGTCTCAAACCCAGTATTGGTAAAAAAGTACAATGGGAAGTGGATGTTGTGCATATATTTTTCAAATTTGAACCAAGCCTGCCCGAAGGACAGCTTCTCGTTTCCCAGAATAGATCAACTCATGGATTTAACTATTGGACATGAGCTCCTAATCTTCATGGATGCCTATTCAGGGTACAACTAGATCCCCATGTTCCTAGCAGACAAGGAGTATACCTCCTTTATCACAGATAAATGACTCTATTGTTATAGGGCAATGCCTTTCGGGTTGAAAAATGTCGGAGCAACATACAAAAGACTTGTTAACAAAATGTTTACCGATCTTATTGGGAAGACCATAAAGGTCTACGCGGTAGGGATGGCAAAAAAACCCGCCTCGCCCTGCCCCGACGTTGCCCTGCCCCGAATGGGGCGAAAAAAATCCGCCCCGACGGGTTGGTGGGGCGGGGCAGGGAGAGGGTGCCCCGCCCCGAAGCGCCCCGAACCCGCCCCGTGAAGAATAAAAAAAATAATTAACTACAAATTAAAAAAAAATATTAGTTAACTGGAAATTTTTGATAAATAAAAATAAAAAAGAAATTAAACGGAGCAAGCCCG
>CAIGRF010185194.1:8669-20874 GCA_903798235.1 Fraxinus ornus
CTCTCCACAACGAGAGAAGGAAGTGAGTTCCTTGAGAAACTATGGTGATGCTCTCATGGTTCTCTCTGCTTTCAATTCTAATATTGAAGAAGGGCTTCAGATAGGTACGCTCTAAAAGCAGGATTGAAATAAATTGACCACCCAAGTTTCAGTAGCTTCGTGTTGGAGGAGCTCAAAAGTGCTACCTTGCTTCCGCTCTTCGTCTCTGCTGTAATTTACTTCATTACAGGGATTGTCGTAATTTGCTTATCTGCTGTAATTTGCTTCATTGGTGGAGGAGGGCAATTTAGTTGTAAGGAGGGAGATGTCGTTTCCGGCGATGATTTGCTTGTGTTTGGGAATGAATTAGTGATTGATGATGCTTTAATTCCCGTATTGATTTAGTGATTGTACAGGTTGGGCCACGATTTAGGACGTAATTAATACTTTATTAAAACGTTTAATTAGTTTAAGGGTTATTAATCAAAACACTGAAAAAAAAGAGCACTCGGCCTAATTTCCTCAATTAACAATTATTTGTGGTCCAAAATAATTCAAGATATTAAATTAAAATCTGATTGGGTCCAAGCCTCATATTTAATCTTTTCAGTCCAAAATCTCCAAGAATCCAATAGTAGCAATCAAAAGGCAATTGAAATCCACCATCTACTTGTAAAATAATTTTGGACTCGATCCATCCAAATTTGACTTGACCCACGCTAACGTGAATCTAGGCCCATCAAAGTCGATCAGGACATGCATGACATGCACATATCTGAATCTATACAATATGCGTACAAAGTCTGCATGTCGCACAGCACAGACAGTGTTAGCATGTACGGATCCCAAAATTATTTTACTGCAATTCTTGATCTTTGTCAATTCGGTCTTCAAATCTTCAATCAATTTACGTAAATTCTCAAAAATGCAAGAATAAAACATATATAAATCTTAGGACTTTGCTATGGTAACATAATGGGTTACCAAATTTTTTACCGAATCGCCACATGGCAGCCCCCTATTAGGGGGCGTTTGGGCCCGCAGGCGCCCCCTCAACAGGGTGCCGCCATGTGTCGATTCAATAAAAAATTATGTCACCCATTATGGTAAAGTAGAATAATCCTAAATCTTATGTCCCAAAGACTCAAAGTCTTGAATCTGATTGAAAAGAAAATTAAATCAAGATGATGAAGTCGTAATTCATATATCTTGTTACATACTCAAAATAACGAATTATAACAAAAACAATCTGGCCACAAATACGGATCACAATATAAAATAGTTCCAATCATTCAATAATTTTAAACAATGGATAATTCCAATAGAGGTCTTGAACCTTTCAAAAATGTATAGATTCCCGAATTTTAAAATCAAAGCAGTGGAAGTCCCAAACCCTTTAAAATTGTATGGTGCAAGGATCTCTGGATGGTTTCCACCCAAAGCCACGTTAGTTGATCAAAATTCAACATTTGATCATAATTTGACCATTTTAAAAAGGCAAAATAGTACTTTAACGTTTAATTAATTAAAAATGAAATTTATATGGGGGTCCAAATCCTTTTAAAAATGTACAGTAGAGATCCGAAACCTTCAATAAATATGTGCTAGAAATACGTCTAATAATTTTCATCTAAAAATATGCTAGTTGACAAAAAATATTCATCTTTCCCAATCCAGGTTACCAATCAACACCAACCTAAACCCTAAGTCACCTAACTCCACGTCTCCACCCATGGTAGATGGGCGAGCCTTCCCCTTCACCTCTATTGTTTGCATTTAAGAGAACTTTCTATCATTATTTATTTCTTCTCAATTCTTTAAGGTTCTTGTTAGATGGAAATGGAGTTAATTGGGATGGAAAAAAGGGGATCAAAGGAAGTAGATGAGAAAACTGGTGCTGTTGTGAGGTTGAGGCTAGCCAAAAATATTTATCCAACCTCAACATTGGCTGCTCACTTTAAATTATCATCTAGCTTGTGCCCTGAGTCAGATGAAGACATTGATTATATGTTTCAAGTTCCTTATTTCAGTGCAGTTGGTTCGCTTCTGCATGCTATAGTTTGTACAAGTTCAGATTCGACTTATACAGACACTGTAGTTAGTAGGTACATAGAAAATCCTAGCAAGGAACATTGAAAAACAATGTAGTGAATATTCAGATACTTGAGAGGCTCTTCTAATACTTGCTTGCATTTTGGTAGAAATACCGATGGAGTCATTGGGTATATGGATTGAGATTATGCTGGGGATTTTGATAAAATGATATCAATTACAGGATATCTGTTTACATTTAGAGGCTGGGATATCAACTGAAAAGCTACTTTACTAAATATAATAGCTTTATCTACAATAGAGGCAAAGTACATGGTCAGAGACATGCAAAGAGGTTATGTGGTTGAGAAGATTGATTAGTGAAATCAGTGAAGACTTGTAGATTTCTACACTGTATTGTCATCATCAAAGCGCTATCTTTCTGACTAGGGATCAGATGTTTCATGGAAGGACTAAATACATTGATGTGATGTATCATTTTGTGCATGATGTAATTGCTCATATTGATATTGTAGTGAACAAGATTGATACCAATGATAATCATGCTGATATGATGACAAAACCACTTCCCATTACTAAATTTGAGCATTGCTTGAACTTAATTGATTTTTGTCATTGATTTAGTTCATTGGGGCTTATTTGGAAGAGGTGAAGTGGTGTTTACTTGAAGATATATATAATGTCAGCTATATTCTATTGGGAAATTGAAGTTTTAGTTGAATTGACCTTGACGGGATCGAAATTATATTGAGATTGGAGTTTCGATTGAAAAATGGAGTTTGGATAAGTCATTGGATGAGTCTGCGATTTGTAGCCACATTTTTGCTTACCTGTCGCTAGCTGGCCCCTCGAGCGACGTCGTCATATTTTCTCTCAAGACTTGGCGCTAGCTTGGCGTTCGAGCGACACGGTTATCCCGCCTAGGCCATATCGCATTTTAACGCATTTTTAGAACTCGAATTTATCTACAACTTGGATTTTAGAGCATATATATTCTCCGCAACTTGTATTGAGGTCATAATATTAATATAATATTTTGAGAACTTTAGATATTAATTGAGAGTATTGAGATCTTGTTGTATACACATTGATTATTGATTATAGTGAAATTTTCTTTCTTTGCCTCTGGTTTTTTTCACTTGGGTTTCCACATAAATCTTAGTGTTATTCTTTTGTTCTTGCTTTATTTCATTATCTTGCGATTAATTCAAAACACTTCCCATAATGAGAGCTATTTTATTTCACAAATTTGGTTTAAACCCAACAATATGCTAGAGCAATGTATGTATTGAAATATACAGTTGATCTCATAGGTAAATGAAAATTGCAATATTAATTTGTACACATATTTTGCAGTTTTTCTTACAAGGAATTAGTTGCACGAGCTGTTGAATTATGCAAGGAAGATACAACAAAATATCTCAAGTTGATGGGCGATAATGACATGATTATGATGGCTTATCCGGTTCCCATTTTATTTCAATCTTTTTTTGAATCCATCCAATCTCACATTCTCAAGTTATTGACTCATTACATTAATTGAACTACAATTAAGTAATTTGACTATTCTTGTGCTTTGCATATCGTCCGATTGTTTGTCCGACGTGCCCCATTGACGAAGCTTCACAAATTGTCCCATATCTTTACACGTATTCTTCTTGAGGGTGCGATTGGGACATGGTTATACGGATCAGAGGGAATAGAATTGAGAGGGACAACATTTTTGATATTCAATGCATATGTTACCTAATACACACGAAACATAAATCATCTTCTAGTAAAGGCACCTATGTACAATGACCGATTACTAGCGATACAATTTTGTTTTTTGATAACCGTGGATGTTCGGGTCAACTTGCGCGCACCTCGACTAATCCCACGGGGCTCTGAAGTTTACAACCGGTATTCACCTCAGTGCCCTGAGAGGACTCGAACTAGTGACCATTGGGGGAGCAAATTCAAGGCCTGACCAATTGAGCAACTCCTCATGGTTACTAGCGATACAATTTATTCGATGGTTAATGCACATGTCGCCGAAGTAAGATATCAAATAAAAAATTAAATATTGAAAATGTGTGACAAATTTTGGGATGAAAAAATCTCACTGAAAATCCATTGAAAAGAATATAAACATTTAGCCATAGTAAAATTTTGTTGCACGCTAAATGATGAAGTGATAAGTTCAGCTTGTCACACCATCGATCACTTCATGCATCGCAAATTTGTGATGCGGAGTAGCAAAAAGAGGTTAGAGAGTTTCAAAGAATCAAAAAGCTAAATCTACAAAATGAGAATACGAGGTTTTAAATAGTTTGACAAGCAATCTAATCTACCCTAACCAATCTAGTAAAATGACAGTATTACTCTTCTAGCAATATAAAAACGTAATTACGAAGACTGTAAATAATTACTATAACAAGTGTCAATTTATACTAATTATTGAGGGTCGAGATGCACAATAATTATCATAGTTATTAAATTCGGTCCGGACATCGACCCGGATAAGGTATTGAATCTCGGATTATTGGTTGAACTGGTGTGTCAATGGTCGGACCGGTGGGTCATTGCATAAAAATCTATAAAAAGAATTAAAGTATAAAATTCCTTTAGGCAAAATTATATATATATTTTAAATTATTTTCACTAATTATTTAGTTCAATAAAATAAAGTAAAATATTTGATCAAGATTTTTATAAAAATACTTTAAAAAACATATATATGATTCATTGGATGCATATAACTTATTCTACAATAAAAAAAACATTAAAGTGCTTTACAACTCCAATTGTGAGTAACTAATTGTTTTATTTAGAGGTCCACCCCCCAAAATTTTTAAAGACAATTTTGAAAATCGGTAAACCGGCCGGGTTAACTCGGTCAAAATCGATTTTTGACCGAGTTATGTGCATTCCTATTAAATTATTCTATCCAACCTGGGCAAGGACTTGAGTCACAGGTTTTCCGGGCCGATTTTATAACTATGATAATTATATTATGAATTAATAATAACATTTACGTAAGGGAAATCGCGTGCGGTATTAAAATAAGTAAACTTGAGTTCATACAAAAGATATATAGTAGGAAAAAACATTCTTCCTCTATCATGTCCTTATGGTTGAGCAACCACTAGATGTTTGAATGCGTCAACGAATTAGAGATAACGAGTTGGTATAATGAATTGAAAGATATGCTAAACAATTGCAAACAAGTTTACACCTTTGTTTTGAGTTGTCATGTCAATCTTGAAGGATTTAAGATGTTATAAAAAAGGAAACTTGAAAAACTGATTATATTTGTACCAAAAATAAATATATAATTGAAATGAGTTTGTGCAATATTTGAATTATTTTAGCGTGTAATATACTTCAATATCTTTCACTCGTATAACCTTTATATAAAGAAATGAATGAAACATGATACAACTACATAGCAATCACTAATAGTAAAACCAAATTAAGTATGGAAAATTCTATGTGTATCTAATAATTTACCTAATCTTTTACCGAATCGACAAGTGGCGGCTCCCTATTGAAGGGGTAGCTCCCTATTGGGGGGTCGTCACTTGTCGATTCGATATTCCATTAGGTAAATTATTAGGTACGTGTAGATTGGTCCATTAAGTATATAGCTTTTGCGGCAATTAATTAAGAATGAGTTGCATTAATATTTCAAAATAAAAGAAAAAATTATATTGTGATTACTAAATTTGAACGTAAGACACTTTGTCCAACACTTTCACAAGCAAAAATGTAACAATTAACACCCTAAAGCATAAACCTCAAGACAAGATGAAGTGGATGGAGAAAAGTTGAACCCATACGACATAAAAAATTAAAACATAGTATTTGAATTTTTCTAAATAAGTGGCCTGAAAAATGGATTATTTATATGTATCTTGGCTGCTACATCTCTGTATTTAAAAAATATTAAACTTTTGAGTAATTGAATGAATGATTGATTACCAAGAAAAAAATAGTTAACTTCCTTTAACGTGCTAGAATTGTTATGTTTTGTTAGATTTTTGACTCTAGGACTAGAAAATTAATTAAGTATAAAGCTTTTGCTGCAATTAATTAAGAATGAGTTGCAATTTTGTTTCAAAAGAAAAGAAAAAAAAAAAATTGTGATTAATAAATCCGAACTCATAAAGACACTTTGCTGAATACTTTCACGAGCAAAAATGTAACAATTAAAACTTTATTTAATGTTTATAATTTATGAAAGTTGAACCCATACCACAATTTGATTTTTTTTTTTTTATATAAATAAGTAGCTTTAAAAATGGATTATTTATATGAATCTTGGCTGCTACATTTCTGTATTTTAAAAATATTCAACTTTTGAGTAATTGATTGAATGATTGATTGCCAAGAAACATAGTTAACTTCCTGTACTGTGCTAGAATGTTATCTATTGTAAGGTTTTGACTCAAGGACTGAAATAGTCAGCATTTCTAATATGTATCTACTACCGGTGGCCTATAAATTATGGCCAAAGATACTGAGCTTTTCATCCAATCTTGAAGCATAATTTCCTCTACTTGAGAAAAATGGCTCACTTCAAGACTTTATTTCTTCTCAGCCTTCTCTTTGCTGTAGTTCTTGTAGTCTCTTCCAGAGCTTCTCCTGCTAATGAGCACGAGGCTGCCCAAACTCGTGAGTATTGTTTACCAATCTCTCTCTCTCTCTCTCTCTCTCTCTCTCTCTCATATTTTGTAAATTATAGATAGAATCTTTCATTGTTGAAGAAGATAATGAAGTTATGATTTTTATTAAAGTATCTTTCCCATGTAACAGTGCTTAACAATCATACTGTAAATGAACAATATGCCTTTTCAAGCACGAGAAAAAAAAATACAAAATTACTTTACCCTAATTATATATAGATTTTCTTCTTAAGCAATTACACTGATGTTGCTTAACTGTACATTTTTGAAGAGGGTGGCGCACAAGTGGACCACCATGGCGGCGGTGGATGGGGCGGCGGAGGCGGCGGATGGGGAGGAGGTGGAGGCGGATGGGGCGGCGGAGGTGGAGGGCACTGCCACCATCCACACTGCAAAGAGGGTGTCCACAGGGATGAGACTCCTCAAACCGAGACTCAGACTAAATCTGGAGAAACTGAGAGTACTAATACAAATGAAAATGGAGATAGACACAAGCCGTACAAACCAAAGCACTGCAAACATTGGCCACACTGTCACTAATTTCCTACTCTGCGGATATTATGTTGAATATTGTAAAAGCAACTTTGTTCTTTAGCTTTATATATGTCGCGTGTTTTCGAGTCAATAAGGCATCTACTGCCAGTTTGTGCTTATTAATGGTTTGATTTAATGTTGTCTCAATACTGTATGTCTTGTTTTATGTTTCATACGAAAGGTTTAATCCAATAAAAAGTTGTTTTTAATTTTAATAAGGTATATTCTTATTTTTCATTTGGATAAGTAATATTATTTGATTCTCTTTCTCTTGAACTCGTCCCATCTAGAAGTATCAACCTGAATGTGTTGGCTTGGCCACACTCGTTCATTTGCTTGTTGAGTTTATTGTTCTAAAGATCCAAAAGAGGTAAAAATAGATCTCTCCCTCTCTCAATTTTGCTCTAGGGTTTCGCCTAGGGTTCAGCCTCGGCAGTCATGGCCGATCACAACTTTAGTCATGCAGTTTTATTTAGCTTTAACAGCTGCCCGACCCTTCGGCTGTCATTGGGGATGAGATCTCACGATCACATGCTGAGGTTCTGGCCGCCGGTAAGAGTCCTATGCCAGATTGGACTCTTGGAAAATTTACCACAGAAGAAAGGGGAGCTTGTTTATGTGACAATCAACTGAAAATATAAATACGAGATAAGGATATGATTCTACAATTTGTGTGATCTGTATTGAAATTTTTTGTTCTTCAATTTGTGGTTAAAGTTACTATAGAAATATAGTAGATTTACTTAGTTAAGTAGATTTGATTTGATTTGATAAAGATTAGCAAATTATTTAGATAAATTCGATCATCAACACAATTGAAATGAAATGTCATAGTTGGGTAGGCGAAGTAAAACATGGCAATTTACGATGAACGTGAATTCTTAGCTTAAGTATTAGGTTAGTAAAAATAAATTACTGTTAATAGATAATAACATTGTTTGTGGAAACGATACTCGACTAACTTTTATTCAATTGTCGCGATTTCATAAACTAGCTATTTTCGACAAACACAAACACAAACACAAACACATGCATAATGAGGCAACTCGAAATCATTGGTCAGTTGCAGGAGTTGATTTTTAATCCAGTTCGTTTCAAAACTTGCAGTCAAGTATTGATTTATAAGAGATACAATCATATAAACAAAAGACGCCCATAATGCTGCGTAGCGTGCAGATATTATACATATTACATTATGGTTCCGGAAGAAATGAACAAACCCTAAGTGAGCAATCAACTCCATTCAAATGCCACCGTTTGACTGCCGTTTCTTCCTTAAATAATATGTATATGAATTGATAATACAGAAAAGATTTTCCGGCATTGAAACAGTCAGCATAATTCAACTCTTTGGAACCAACCTCGCTATATAAGCTACGAGACTCTCACTACATTTCTCATTCATCCTTGAAGCACAATTTCCTTCAGTTATATTGAATACAAGTTATATATATATATATATATAGAGAGAGAGAGAGAGAGAGAGAGAGAGAGAGAGAGAGAGAGAGAGAATGGAACACTCAAACAGCTTAATTCTTTTAGGGTTTCTTTTTGCTGTAACTCTTGTAATATCTTCAAGTGCATCAGCAAGAGAGCTAGTCGAATCAGCCCAAACTGTTACCTCGTTAATCAATATTGTCTCTTTTATCTACAAAATCATAAGTAAATAAAATTGCCATTTTTAATTTAGTGTATAATAAATACTAATGATACTAATTATTCTATTGATGCAGAGGATGGAAGCTAAATGGACAGACATGGAGGAAGACTTCCTGGGAGACGCTGTAGATGGCAGTGTTATAAAACCGACTCAACCACAACTGAAGAAGAAGAACAAGAACAAGAAGCTGGAGGCAATCCTAAGAAAGGTGGTATAGGGCACTAAAGGCGTGGCTGCTTCTATATATGAAGAAATTACAGATGTTGATTTTCCATTAATTACATTCTTAATACCAAAGATACTGATTATTAATCTATTAATACAGAGGATGGAACGCAAGTGGACAGAAATGGAGGACAACTTCCTGGGAGACGCTGTAGATGGCAGTGTTATAAAACCCAGTCAACCACAATTGAAGAATAAGAAGCTGGAGGCAATCCTAAGAAAGGTGGTATATATAATACTAATAATTCTACTAAAGCAGAGGATGGAACGCAAGTGGACAGATATGGAAGACACTGTAGATGGCATTGTTATAAATCCGAGTCAACAACAACTGAAGAAGAAGAAGCTGTTGTAGAAACTGACGGTAATAAAAGTGGAGGAAATCCTAAGAACACAGGTGGTAATGGGACTAAAGGCGGAGCTGCTCCTATGAAAGGGAAGGGAGGCAAGGGTAACGAGAACGCTAGTGGTGGCAATGAAGGAGGGGCAGAACACTGGTGGTCATAAGAAGTGCCCCAAAAATCGACCTCATTGTTAGGGATATAATTGACCCTGTACTGCATATATATAAATTTGTATACATCCATGTGGTACAAGTATATATAAGTGCTTTCGATGATGCAGTGTAGTATAGTATGTTTCTAGGTGAAATAAGGCACCAAATGTCTTTTGAAATGTTGTTCAAAATTAATAAAATTCAGATGATGAAGAATGAAAAATGAATTTGGAGTCGCATAGGTTCATACCGAGACTCATGACCCTGGTATGAAATCAACTATGCGGTCACAAGGATTAGCCTATACGACCGCATAGAAGAAAAATGCATGAGACGTTTTTTTACCATTTGATTCAAATTTTGGTGGCTTTTGGAGAGTTTTTTTGGCACCACTTCGTATGACATTGTTTCTAGGCTATATATAGGTGGTTTGTGATCAATAATAAAGATTGAAAAATATACAAAAACAATAGCCATATTTTGAAAGAAGAAATCATTCCAAAACATAGAAATATATAATTTTCTTATTCATATCCAAAGCTTTCTTGAGTGTTCTTGAGTTTTGGAGGATTACATTTGTTGCTTGAGTGTAAATCCTTTACAAGACTTATTTAAATCCTGCAAAACATTTGGGGGCAAATATAGTTTGAGAACAACGATATCGTGATCAAGCCTTAGATTTTTTTATCTTCGCAATTGATTCTTTGTTTTTGGGATCGTGATTTTCATCTCCATTCCCTTTGGTGAATTTTTATTCTACTCAATTCCAACAATGTTTGCGTGCCATTTCGTGCGTAAGAGTCATTTTGGTTTTCGCGTCCTATCTCATGCCATGAGATTTATTTTTCTTAAAAACAGGTTAAAATTTATTTTTAATCACAATTTTACGTGATTCACCAACTTTTATCAACTTTTAGTAACAAGTAACAACATACAATCCCTTAATCTAATAAAGGTACTCAAGTACTTTAAATTATAAAGTTTGTTCTACTACTTTCAATTCTTCAGTTATATTCACTCATTCTTATATAACAACCCATTAATATTAATTGCAGCTGAAATGATAAAATTGCTTGCACCGCTTCTAATTATATGGAGAATGGAGATATATAATTAACTTTGTTGACCCCTATGAACAAGCCAATAGGATCATGGGCCCCATTCACATTCGCAAAGGATAAGCAACGAATGCCACGTGTTCTAGAAGACATGTCTCGAGACATAAGCCAAACAAATGTTTGGATAGTAGGATAAATCAATCAAAAGCCGTTGTATTTATCAATAACCATCTCTCAAGCATATATGATTAATTGTTAAAAAACAAATAATTCCAAGCAAAACAGATAGATAGAGATAGAGTAAAGTAATTTTGAGTATTTCAAGTTGCATTAGCTTCAAAGTATTACAATGGTTGGTATTTATATTGTTACAATCGTAGTCTTGACCGTTGGATGAAGCAGACGTGGCTTCACGTGACCCACTAGGATGTCCTATCGTAGAAGTCCCATCATCCACTTGTCATATATTGCACTTAAGTGTACAAGGAAGAGGAACCGTCCTTTGGATTGTGTCAGCATACATAATCAATTAAGCTGACATGATTTGTCTTAATTGAACTGCAAATTGTCACATCAATCATTCATCAGATACTATGATCTTCTTGGAAATTGCTCCAAGTTCGAAGCCATTTGGAGGGAGGGAGTTTGGGATAGAGGGCTTCGGCTATTGAGTGGGCTTCAATTTGTTGACTTTGATCAACCTTTGACTTTCTTTTTGACCTATGCCTACACGTGATTACCACGTATACTTAGACTAGAGCCTTGGTGGCAATGAGTAACAATAATCTCTCAAATCCAAGTATGACTATTTATATAATGCGTGAATTTTGTTTGAAAATATTATTCATTTGGGGTGACCTTTTTCTTGCAATTGTTGATTTCTCATATTGGGTTTCATTCACCTAGCACAAAAGTTGACTCTTAAAAATGAGCCAATAGGATCTCGGGTCCTACTCTCTTTCGCACATGATATACAACGAATGACACGTGTTCTAGAAGACACAGGCCAAAAAATTGTTCGAACATGGTAAATCATTCAAAAGATGTTGTATTTATCAGTAACCACATCTCAAGCATATATGATTAATTGTTGAAGAACAAATAATTCCAAGCAAAAGAGATAGATATAGAGCAAGTAATTTTGAGTATTTCAAGAAGCATTAGCTTCAAAGTGTTACAAGGGTTGGTATTTATAGTGTTACAATCATAGTCTTGATCATTGGATGAAGCAATAGTGGCTTCATCCGACCCACTAGGATGTCTTATTGTAGTTGTCCCCCATCATCTACTTGCCATAGGTGCACTTGAGTGTGTGGGGGAAGAGTAGCCGCCCTTTGGAGTGTGTCAGTGTACATAATCAATTAGGTTGACATGATTTGACTTAATTGATTTGACTTAATTGGATTGCAAGTTGTTACATCAATCATTTGCATGATACTATGATGTTCTTGGGAATTGCTCATAGTCCAAAGCCCTTTGGAGGGAGGGAGTTTAGGATAGAGGGTTTCGGATATGAAGGTCTTTGGCTATTGAG
>CAIGRF010185221.1:0-10150 GCA_903798235.1 Fraxinus ornus
GTTATTTGTTGCTTTCTTTATTACTGCTGTATTCAAACTTAGGGAAATCGAATTGTATGCTTAATCATCTAGAAACTAATTAAAAGTCACTTTAATTAGCATTATTCCGTACGTGAGGTCAAACTTAGTTAGTAAACTACATATTTTCAATTGGTATCAGAACCCAAATTCGTTCTTTGACCCATATTATCTAGTTGAGTAGTTCATTATCTATTCCGCCTTATTTTGATGGCAGTAATTATGTCTATTGGAAGGTTAGGATGAGAGCCTTTTTGAAATTTTTGGATGAGAACATATGGCTGAGTGTTGTGAATGGTTAGGTTGCAATTAGTTCTACGGTTAATAATGAAGTAATCCCCACTCCCGTTGCTAATTGGATAAGGAAAAACTTAGATGAATGTAAGTGGAACAGTAAAGCCTTACATGCCTTATTTATGGCGGTATCCCCGGAAGAGTTTAGGAGAGTGTCTATATGTAAGGTTGCCAAAGAGGTTTGTAATATTCTACAGACCACACATGAGGGAACTCAGGCCGTTAAGAACTCTAAGTTACAGATGTTGACTACTAGGTTTGAAGAGATTAGAATGAAAGAGGATGAGACATTTGATGAATTTTATGCGAGTTTAAATGATGTAGTGAATTCTATTTTCAACCTAGGTGAGAGAATCCCTGAGTCTAAAATTGTAAGAAAAATTCTTAGATCCTTATCCGAGCGTTTCAGACCTAAAATCACTACGATTGAAGAAAATAAGGACATAGATTCCATTAAGGTAGATGAGTTAGTTGGATCCTTCCAAACGTATGAACTGACCTTAGATAAATCTCCGGCCTTGAAATCTGTGAGAAACACCTAGATCGAATCTTCTGGTTTTGATTTACCGGATGATGAGAAGTTAGCTTACCTGACTAAAAAATTTCGGAAAATGATTAGGAAGAAAAATAACCCTCAAGAGAGACACAAAGGTAAACTAGTGAATCTAGAAGAAAATATAAATATGTGAGGAGCCATAATTGTCGAGGCTTTGGTCATGTTAGGAGTGAGTGCCCTATCAGTAGGAGAAATTTGGATAAGGCATTGAATGCTACTCTCACTGATAACGAGTCTAACTCGGACAATCAGAGTGAGAAATTCACTCGTGAGGAAAGTGGAAAGTATATTGTCTTTACTACTAAATTAGGAATGAATCTGATAAGGAGAGTGAGAAGGCTGGGAACGTAAGTAGTGGTGAGGATTCTAATGAAGGTCTATGAGTGAGGAAGACATCTAAAAGGCTTATGATAAGATGTATGAGGAGAGTCTTGCTAAAAATA
The DNA here is from genome assembly GCA_903798235.1 of Fraxinus ornus. Taxonomy (NCBI): domain Eukaryota; kingdom Viridiplantae; phylum Streptophyta; class Magnoliopsida; order Lamiales; family Oleaceae; genus Fraxinus; species Fraxinus ornus. Next base: position 1,312 of record CAIGRF010185221.1, read on the forward strand.
AAGTCGTTAGTGCGAAGAATAAAGAACTTGATTTGGAAAATGAGAAGTTAGTGGCACACTTTAAGGAATCTACCTCGATCCTGAGTGAAGTGGAATCCATGAATAAAACTTTAGAGACTCAGGTTAAGAACCTCACCGTGAGCTTGAGAAGTCTTCTAGGAGAGTTAGCGAGTTGACCACTGAGAAAGAAACCTTAGAAATCTAGGTTAAAAACCTTATGAACGATCTAGAATATTCTAAATCTCAACTACTTACCTTCTCTAGTGGTTTTGGAAAGTTAGTTAACATTTTAGGANCTAAAAAGTTAGACAACATTTTTACAATGGGCAAACCGACTAGAAATAAGAGAGGTATAGATTTTACGGAAAACATTGCTAGTACTTCTAAAATCACATTTGTCCCTGCCACTTACATGCCCAAACATGTGCCTAACCCTGATCTTAAGAATAAGGGATATATAGGACAGATGCCTACTAGACAGCGTACGACCCGCCAACTTAGGAATAGATATTAACGATCTCATAACTTTGATCCTAATTTTATCCCTACATGTTCATTGCGGTGAGATAGGACACATAAGGTCTGAGGTCATCATTTCCTGAACAGAAATAGAAATCGAAACTTAAGTAGAAATAAGAATCAGGAGTTTGTTGGTCAGATTGACTTTCTTACTAATCAAGTGAGTCAATTGATGAAGTTAATGGCACAGATGAATATGAATATTCCTGTCACTAGGAAAGTTTAGGCGAAGAAAAGTGATCTGAAAAATTGTGAAATAGATCATGGTGCTATTAAAGGTAAGAGCATTTGAATACCAAACTGATTAGGTATTGTTTGGTGAATGCTCATGTTTTATCGTTGTGTGACATTGATTTATGCATGCATCATATTTGTTTATTTGTTTTCTAGGTAGAAAACTCATGCATATTTTTTTTTTGTTTGCCATTTTATTTAGTGTGCTTGATACATTCATGCTTTAAAATAAAAAAAATTAAAAAAAAATTGAAAAGATAAAAAATGATGGAAATTCTTACTATATTATGATATACAACATTCTTGAACTTGTGTGTTGTGATCATGGATGGGTTTAATCGATGAGCTACAACATAGTTTCCATTGCTGACTTAGGTTATTTATGGAGTACTTAGTATATGTGTCTTCATGTACCATCTGCACTGCACACATTATGATATTGTTAGTGAGACTCTACCGCGTGTGTGAGACTTGAGATGGCAGTCACATGATTGTAAGGTGACTTTGAACATAAATTGACCTTATTTATTAGACCTAAGCTCAAATTTATCCCCGGGTAATACTATCTTTTGTTCTTCTTCGAAGCCTATTCGACTTGAGCAATTAAGTCTGCGAGATTTCTCATAACCTAGTATCTATGATCAACTGACTTGGGTTAACTGACCTAAAACTCGTTACATGAGTCATTTTAGTCGCTTAATGGAGAAGAGCTTGCACTTAAGATGTGAAAAATAATTATGTGCTTAAAATATTAAAAATATGAAAATATATAAGCCAAAAGTCAGGGAGAGAAATGAAAATATCAATACTAAATGAGCTTTTATTTAGATGTCCTAATGTGCTTTCAATGATTTGACTTTCATGAATAGAGGAATACACTTATTGGTAGTGATGTTTCGCATGTCATTTCTTACACAATTAAAGTTTAAAGTCCTGCTAGCAAATGATAAGTGACACTTTACACATGGGTCACTTTTACAATTTACTCCATGATAATTTGAACTGAGTATGTGAGAATGTTTACTACACATTAATTATACTTATGCACGCTAACGACTGCATTGGTGAGTGATTTTATGTTATTGTTATAAGTGTTTTTTATATCCCTTTGTCATTTTTGAGAAAAAAGGGGAGAGAATGGTTATAGAAGGGGGGGGTGGTGAAAAGATTGAAATTGAATGCATTGACATATGCATTTTATGTCTGAGGGGTTGTTGGGGGAGAAACATACATACATTTGCCTGCTGCATAAAAACATTGAGAGTTTGCAGTAAGGGGAGAATGTGCATTGCATATCATATCATATGCATAGCTGTTTGAGTTTTGATGTTTTGTGTGTTAATGTTTCAGTTGGTGTTTTGATTGACATTAATGTCACGTCTCAAAATAGCATGCTTATTTGTGTTAATGTGTTTTTGATTTCCTGCATCACGTGTTTTTACACTGGGTATTGAGTTGTGGATTTCAGGAAACAAGTTTAACAAGAAATGCAAAAGACATTAGTTTGATGAAGCTTGGGTAGTTTAGATTTTGTTTTTAGTTTTTCCTTGACTTATGGTATATTTTTATCACAGAATGTCAAATGGTGAGTTTGTTAGGTTTTTAGTGTTGACGATTCTGTGGACAAAATGACTAATTTGTAATGTGTTGTAAAAGTCAAGGACTTAGGGTGTAATTTGTATAAATTGGGTTATGAGGTCTAGGGTTCGAGCATGAAAAAAAAAGAATCACGGAGTCGTATTTTCGCTAGCCTATCGCCTGGACACTGTTCGAGCGACAAAATATAATCATTGTCACTCGCCTGTCGCTGAGATTTTGCTCGAGCGACATGTTTATACGGAAAGCCCTAATTTGCGTTTTTAAATAGATTTTTCTGACCCATTCAACTTAATTACACTCTCCTATAAATACCAAAGCCTTTGCATGAATTGTTAGGTGATTGATTATTATTCCTTTGCATCATATCATTCTTTAGAGATCCAAGAACACATTCCTCCTTTGAGTTTAATTATCTTGATTCTTGAAATCATTCAACCACACTTTGGGAAAACATTAAATTGAAGAATTCAAAAACCTACTTCCTAAACATCATTAGGAAGGTACTTTTTCAATTGAACTTCAGAGGTTGCTGGAGGTTGAGAGATGTTGGACTACAAGCGTAGGAAGAAGAACAGGAATTGGTGATTCCTAGGTATTCACTTGGAAGAGACGTGTGTAGAAGATTGTGAGTCTGGAATGAGAAGTAGATCTTGGAGTTGCAGGGTTTACAACAGCTAGTGGAACTGGTTTGGAATTGAACTGTATCACACATTGTCTATAGTGGAAGTAATTGGCTTAATCCCAGAGTTTTTACCCAATTGGGGTTTCTCCGTCATCACATCGGTGTTTGTTATTTGTTGCTTTCTTTATTACTGCTGTATTCAAACTTAGGGAAATCGGATTGTATGCTTAATAATCTAGAAACTAATTAAAAGTCACTTTAATTAGCATTATTCCGCACGTGAGGTCAAACTTAGTTAGTAAACTACGTATTTTCACTATTTATTAAATCACTTCCAAACTTAAGCACATGATAAAGAACAAAGTGGCTACGAGAGCTGCTCATTTCTTGATTACCTACATATCTAATTTATACATCCACCAAATGAGAACATTTATGGACCGTTCTCTCCGTATTTCAGGTTTTAATTTTGAGTTTTGAATTCATGTTGAGTTTTTTGTTTTGAATGTTCATTTTGAGACTACTGAAAGCACGTTCTTTTTGCCATTTTGAAAATTGTTTAAAAAATAAAAAATAAAAAAATGAAGTTTTGACTTGGTTTTAACTGAAAACAGCTAAAACGACTTTTTAGCATTTTCCATTTTCTTTGTAAATTTTAAACTTGTTTTTGGAAATTCATTTTTGAAAATAGGTAACTAAACGTGTTTTCAGTATTTTTGAAAACTGAAAACTAAAATGGCCTGAAAACAAATAAGAAAACATGCCCTTAATTTTCTCATTCCTGTTTACTGTGAACACTGGGATTAAAACATGACCATATAATTGACAACCAATAACTTTATAGTTTACTGGATAATAAAAATATGTGTACATGTGTAATAGTTTAGTCAAGAAAATGTTATTACTTGAAAATGATACAAGGGATTGAGTAGGAAAGGCTAGATTTGCCACTATATAGACAAGACATACGATAAATAGGAAGAAAATCTTACTAAAATTGTAAAACAAATTTGGGTTTTCATTCCTTGAATAGTATGGATGACAAAATATTTCACTTCTGCTTCTCAAATTGTGCAGGTATTTCCCACCCCCTTCAAGGAATTGGAAGTGGGGACGGAGAACATGGTATCACATCGAATGTTAATTTTTTTTTCCTAAGTTCTATTTAAAATAAAATAAGTATGAAATGGTAGTGAGATAGACCTCCACCTTTTCCTTGATGTGTAGGGTGTTCCAGCTACTTGATCAGTGAATACTATTTGCAAAATAAGGTCAGGGCTTTTTTCCCTCGTTGTATCTCCGGCGTGAGAATCAGTAATTGGTTTAAGAAAGTAGGAAGAGAGTATAATGAGAATTCAAACAGTTCGGGTTCCAAAAGTCCATACCTTTCTCACCTTAGAGGTACTTATAGGTACCTAATGCAACGCACGCGTTCAACAGTTAATGGTATCACGCGTCCCATGTAACCTTACCACTTTCTAATGGGGTGACACCCACTCCTCAAGTGGTTGGTTGTACCTACGTTTGTCGTTGAGCGGTTCTCGTCCAGCTCATTGCCGTTTGTATGTTTAAGTATAGCGTTGGCCTCATAGTGGTAGACGACCTATGTAAACATAGAGAGTCTCATGGTGGTAGACGACTTCATGGGAGTCGACGGCCTCATGGGGGTCGATGGCCTCATAGTAGTAGACGGTCCATATGAACGTAGAAGGCCTCATGGTGGCTGGCGGCCTTATAGTGGTAGACAACCTATGTGAACGTAGAGGGCATCATGGTGGTAGGCGACCTCATGGGGGTTGACGGCCTTATAGTTGTAGACGGTCTATGTAAACATAGAGGGCCTCATGGTGGTAGACGACCTCATGGGGTCGACATCTTTTCAACCTTCGTTATTCATTGAGATCTTTTCTTAACGGTGAAAAACATCAGTTTCCCAATCTAAATACCAAGCTGCTACTTTCACCAAATTTGTCAGAGTTGTTAAAAATCAAGGGAAGGTAACTGGAGTTCGAGTTGGTGAAGAACACCAACGTGGTGTTCTTCGTGCATCCACAGGAGATAGACGATTCCACAAAACTAGAAGTTGCTGCAGGAGAGCGTTAAAAATTGCAGCTGGAATTGGTGCAGAAGCACAAAATTCAGGAGAGCTGTCGAAATTGCAGTCAAAAGATCAGATAATACGTGTCGTCGTCTAGTCTGGTAGACTGTAAGTTAAATAATTGTTTATAGTGGATATTTGACTGGTAAAGTGCTCGAAGTTTTTACCCAGTTGGGGTTTCTCCGTGATCATTCTTGTGTTTTTTATTGCTTACTATATTTATGGTATTTAAACATAGGGAAACTGGAATTGCATGTTTAATCATCTAGAATAATCAGTTAATTAGTGACATGTTGCTAATTAATTCTAAAGATAATTTTAATTCCTCATTAGTACCTATTCACCCCCCTCTAGGTATTGTCAGGGTCGAACTACGTAACTCTCAATTGGTATTAGAGCCTTAATTCGATTCCTAACCCATATTTATTTCTAGATGAGTCAGTCGTTGTCCGTGCCTCCGTTATTTGACAGAAGCAATTATGCTTATTGAAAAGTTCGAATGAGAGCTTTCCTTAAAACTTTGGATGAACGTATTTTGTTGAGCGTTCAAATTGGGTGGACTCCACCTTCAACTACCGTTTTTAATGTAGTCACACCTACTGATATCTCTTTGTGTACTAAAACGAACTTAGATGAGTGTAACTGGAACAACAAAGCCTTACATGCCCTGTTCATGGCTATGTCTGCAGAAGAGTTTAGGAGAGTGTCGATATGTGAGACTGCTAAGGAAGTTTTGGGATATTCTAGAAACCATACACGAGGGAACTAAAATTTTGAAAAACTCTAAACTGCAGATGTTGACCTCTAGGTTTGAAGAAATAAGGATGGCGCATGATGAGTCATTTGATGATTTCTACGCTAAGCTCAATGACATAGTTAATTCGAGTTTCAATCTAGGTGAAAAGATCCTCAAGTCAAAAATTGTTAGAAAAGTCCTTTGATCCCTACCTGAAAGGTTTAGGCCTAAGGTCATCACTATTGAAGAAAGTAAGGATCTTGATACCGTAAAAATTGAAGAACTTGTAGCATCCCTTCAAACTTATGAACTCACCGTTTCTCAACCTAAGAAGGTTAAATCCATTGCCATGAAAACTATTAAAGAAGAAGAAAGTGAGTCTACTGATACTGAGATACTTAGAGACGACGAAATAGCTTATTTCGTTAAAAAATCTCGGAAGGTGATAAGGAATATGAGAAAGACTCAAGAACAAAGAAATGACATCCCTCATAAAGTCTTGAAAGATAGACATGAGAGAAATACCTCTAGGACTTCCGTTAAGAAAAATCAATCCATTCAATGTCATGAGTGTAAGGGTTACGGTCACTATAGGAATGGATGTCCTAATCTAAATAGGAGCTCAAATAAAGAAAGACGTAAGACATTAGCAGTGACATTGAGTGATGAGGAATCAGATTCGAGTGCGCATAGTGATACCTCTGGTGGTAAAGATGAACAAAATTTCATGGCCATCACTTCTATTGCTACAATAGAACTGATAAGGAAATTGATAAGAGTGAGAGTGATGAACACAGTGAAAGATCTCGAGGAAGAGACTGATGATGAACCAGATATTCACGAATGTTATCGTGAATTATTTGAGGAGAGTCTTAAAATTAAAAATCTCAATAAAACTGTGTTAAAAAGGGTTAATGATCTAGAAAGAGAAAAAGAAAAACTCTTAGGTGACCTTCAAGACTCCACCAAAAATTTAAGTTAGTTGAATCTTGTTAATGAGAACTTGGAAGCCAAAGTTAAATCTTTAACGACCGATCTTGAAAAATCCAAAACTCAACTCCAATCATTCATGAGTGGTTCATAGAAATTGGATAATCTGTTGGGAATGAACAAGCTTGCTGAAAATGTGCATGGTCTGTGTTAAGTTCATAGTGGCAACATCACTACCAGTACATCAAATACCACGTTCGTCTCGACTACTAACAAAGCTCAGAACATTGTTTATCCTGAACTAAATATCAGGTATGCCTTAGGATCGAGACCTACTAAACAACGTAAGGTCAATCGTCCTATATATCTGCAACAACCTCCGAGTAGGTTTGAACCTAGGTTTATTCCCACTTGTCACCACTGTAGTGCGCTAGGACACACAAGACCTAGGTGTCGTGAACTTGTGACTAGAAGTAAGAAACATGACTTTTCTAGCAAGGTTAACTTTCTTGCCAATCAAGTTAGCTATTTAACTGACATGATGACTCGGTTAACTAAAATCACTTCTACTTCTAAGAATGTTTGAGTTAAAAAAAGTGACCTCCCTAGGTCAGATGATGTATTGAATTGTTGTGTTGCCCACCTTGCACTTAAAGCTCAAAATAACTCTATGTGCTATGTTGATAGTGCGTGTTCTAGACATATATGTGGTGACAAAGCCATATTTTCCTCTCTTGATGATTGGAATAGAGGTGTGGTTACACTTGGGGATGGAGCTACTGTACCCATTTTAGGGAAATGTATCGTTAATATATCTGGACTTCATGCTATCTCAGATGTACTGTATGTTAAAGGATTAAAGTCCAACCTGTTAAGCATCAATCAAATTTTCGATGCTAATTTTGAGGTTAATTTTGTCCAGAAAATATGTACCATGTATGATTCTACGGGTAACATAGTCCTCGAAGGTGTTAGAACTTTAGATAATAGTTATGAAGTTCTTCCTAACTCTAACTATGTGTGTGGTAGTGCCAAGATTGATGTAACTGAACTGTGGCATCAACGGCTTGGTAATATGAATCATAATAGTTTGTCTAAACTCGCTAAGAAGGAGTTTGTTGTTGGCCTACCTAAGCTAGAAAATATTGATGCCACAGTATGTGGCCTGTGTCAGCAAGGTAAATAGCTTAGGGTACTTGACAAACAAACCTCTAAGATCTTGACTAGCAAGCTTCTTGAATTGCTCCATATGAACTTAATGGGACCATTTAGGACCGAAAGTGTTGGCGGTAAACGTTATATCTTGGTTGTGGTTGACAATTTCTCTCGGTTTACATGGATTGAATTGTTGAGAGATAAAACTGAGGTGTTCGGTCTTATCATCTCATTGTGTAAAAGACTTAGGAATGAGAAAGGCATCACTGTATGAAGAATTCGGAGTGATCATAGAAAAGAGTTTGAAAACTCTAATCTTAAGAATTTTTGCTTAGAGAAGGAAATTCTATATGAGTTCTCCTCACCGATCACTCCACAACAAAATTGTATTGTTGAGAGGAAGAAATGTGAACTTCAAGAAATGGCTAGAGCCATGCTTCATGGTAAGGGACTAGCAATGCATTTATGAGGTAAAGCTATCAACACTACTTCTCACATTGTAAACATGGTTTACCTTAGACCCAAAACTGATATGACATCTTATGAGATTTGGAAAGGTAAACGACCCACTGTCAAGTACTTTCGTATGTTTGACAGCAAGTGCTACATTCTGAAGGATAGAGAGAATTTAGAAAAGTTTGATTCGAAAAGTGATGAGGAAATCTTCATAGGATACTCCAGAAATAGTCGAGCCTATCGAGTGTATAATAATCGTACACGTGTTGTGATGAAATGCATCAACGTTGTGGTGGATGATGCCTGAGGGAGAGATTGAAGGAGATTGGGTAGAGTTGGAACCCTTGAGTGTTGATTCCAATGTAGTAACTGAAACTAGTAAGGCTTTAGGTCCTGAACCCTCACATACTATTGACCTATGATTTAATATAGCTCCACTTATTTTGATTATAACAAATAACACACTTATACTTCTAACAAGTTTTGTTTC
>CAIGRF010185300.1:0-11899 GCA_903798235.1 Fraxinus ornus
ACTTCTGCTCTGTGTATGATTCACAAGGAATAATACTTTCTTCCATCAGTTTTGATTGGATTGATTCTCTCACAGAATTAAGCAAAGCATAGGGAGAACTCATGACCGGTAAGAAGCTAAACATCCGTGGCAGAAGAAAAACAGGAGCATTTTCCTTCTCCTTCACAAGTGAGATAAATGCATTAACAAAAGTAGATGGCACACAATTAAGAATACCCTGGTTCCAATTGCAATCCAAAAGGATCGTTTCCCTTGATGATGCCAGAAGAAAATCTGCCTGAATTATGAAAGGAAAGTTTGTAACCATCTCCGTGGGAAGGAATGCATAGATTCCAGGGGAGGTTGATCCTCTGTGAAGACGCTCTCCATTGGGAAAAGCCAATGTGATCACATATTCTTCAACTTCAATTCTTCTTTCTACCTTATTTTCCGGTCTGACAGGAAATCTCTGCCTCCACATATGATAGCTGCATTCTCCACCTCTTTCATCAGTAGAGAGATGGAGCAGGTAGGATTCAGCGTCGATGTTCTTCCTTGTAACAAAATTTGTTTCACTTGAAATGGAAATTGCAGTCACTGTATTGCACCTGGGGTCCTCAGTATCTTCCCTGACAGAAAGCCTCTTTATCTTTGACAGAAACAACAAAAGTTCTGGATGAATGCTTGAAAGCTGTTGTTTCACAGGCTTCACCTTGTCAGGCTTCAGAGGTAGTAGTATCGTTGTGGTTGGAAGGTTGGAATTTGAGCCATATATATGTTTTATCTCTGAAAGAATTGGGTTCTCCTCAACCCATTCAGGGACAATGTAGCCAACGTTGCACTCTTTGCAAGGGGATTCGTCAAAACGAATCTGATAGCCATTGCTAAATATATATGGCTGAGAAGTGATTAGAAATACACTCTTGAATCCAATTCCTGAAAAACAAATGCAGTCATATTTTCAAAACCCATATAGAATGGAGAGAGAATATAGTTACGCAATTTATGCAGCTTCAGGCATGTTTTATGAACAATCAAACCCGTCAAAAATCAAATCCATAGATATCATGGCATATTTCACATCAGATTCAGAACCATTAACTGCTGGCCAGTGAATTGATAAAAAATGGACAGAAAAATTGCTGAAAACAAAATATCTTTCTGAAAAAGATGTAAAAATGTGATAACAATGATAATGTAGAAAGAGGATTCACAACTTTGGATTTGATTCTTTCTTCTTTTAGGAGGGGAGAGGGCATGTGGCCTGTGATTCATGCTTCAAAATACCAACGGTTAATACAGAAAGAGACAACCTCAAGGATATTTCTATCAGTGAATTTAGTAACTCACAGCAACATTGTTAAATGGGAATGATTCTGTAATTGGAAGCTTAAATCTGATGTATGCTTTTAGCCATTTGAGTAGGTTATGACACATCCCTATAACATATCAAGATTTATTATGACATCTTACATTATCTATCACAAACTGAAATTTAAAAAGACAATGTGTTAATAAAGAAAATCTCAAGACCAAATAACCATTAAATCTCTAGGATCCGATGGACAACAAATCATAAATTCATATTGTTCAACATAGCAGACAAAATAGTACTACGTACTCTCTTCGTTTCAACTTGCACAGCGTGGTATGACTTTTTCAATCAACCAAAACTTTGTCAATTTCATACTGTTTTATATTGTCATGAACAAAATTATTTAAATAACATTAGTATAGAGACTAACAATTAAGAAACTTTGAGATACAAAAATTTAAATAAACCATACAAAAGCTTACAAGTGATTGAGAATGGGAAAAGTATGCAATAATTACCTTTCTCGCCAATATAACCACGTTTGCGGTTGTTCTTTTTGGTGGACCGTCCAACGCTACAAATGGACTCAATGTTCTTAGGTGAAAAACCCTTCTCATTGTTAAAGATGAGCAATGTAGATGCTGCTCCAGTTCCTGTAATATCCTTAGAAGTTATGACAAATTGTAGCGATGGAGCAACGCCTTCCTCGTACTCATTATCCTCAGCATTCTGTTACATGGTAGTAAATTAAACTCATTAATAAATTAATAGAAAATTCGTATAGAAAATTATATTATGTTACATGGTTCTTTTCCTTTTGGTGTAATGGGTTAAATATGATTTTCAATTTTATTCAAAACTTACCTCAAATATTTTTTTTTAAGGCGGCCTAATATTACACTAAGGAGACTGAGATCCAAGCACAAAAATTTATATGTCATTACTGACAACATGAGCATGTGAATACCTTCTAAAAATACAATCTATTATTTGATACCCGTTATTTTCAAAATATATTTTTCATATTTACTTTCAACCACACATTTTTCAATAAAATAATATTAAAGACAATTCCAAAAATTTTCCTTATTTTTTAACCATATATTTTCGAGCAAAATACTATTTCAAAATATAAAAAAATGAGCTCAAACAAGCACATATGTATTTATTTTTGCAGTTCGCGAAAAAATAAATAAATAAGCATTAGAATTAATACTACAATTTACTGTAAATGTTAATTAAAAATAATAATCAAATTAAAATAAAGTAAATCATTAAATAATAAAACTATAAGGGGATACAATAGAAACTAAAATTTGTTGCAGTATAAAATGAAGGGTAATATTATTTTCAAATACATGAGCATGTGAATATCTTCTAAAAATACAATCTATGCCGATACCCATTATTTTCAAAAAATATTTTTCAAATTTATTTTCAACCACAAATTTTTCAATAAAATAATATTAAACCATATATTCTCAAGCAAAATACTATTTCAAAATATATTTTGAGAAAAAAATGAGCTCAAACAAGCACATATGTATTTATTTTTGCAGTACATGAAAAAATAAAAAAGGAAAAATATCCATCCAAGATAAAACTAAAAACCACCAAATGATTATTTATAATAAAAATGAAATTTGACCACCCGATGTATCAGCATGTCTGGCTAAGCTTATAAATAAATAAGCTTTTATTTGTAAAACTCAAAAATAATACTTATAAATAATTTTTTTTTTTTTTTTAGGTACATCGTCTGAAGCATATGGTATGACAAATATTATCAATTTACGTACAAATATTCAAGAACTTCAATAAACCCATTAATCTACTACAAAGATGCAAATACAAACACACTGATCGAATTTCTCTGCAGATCAAAAGTTTTAGCGTATAGATACGTATATACATGCAGACACAGTCACAGACCTGGATGAGCTCCATGAGAAAGTGCACATCCTTAGCGTAGAGCTCTGCAGAGAGATTTTTTACAGCCTGATGAAGATCCTCTGTTAGTGGATTCGGTTCTTTAGCTCCAATCGAAAACTTGATTCTCCTTATTTCCTCTACGTGCTCCCTCGGTGTCGCCATTGTCGCCCTGTGATATAGTCTACAGCACACGCTTTTCAGTGTATCACTCTGAGATTGAAGGACAGTTGTGAGAAATGAAGAAGAAGTGGAAAAGGTTTAGAATGTATATATAGAGCATCCCAATGCAATTGCAATGTAAATAAACACTGTTCCTTGACTTTACTGTTATATAACTTTATGGTTCATAGCCTATGCCAGTACGCCCCTGTTTCGCCACCATTTTTAAAATTGATTTAGAGGGTCTAGATTTTTTGGAGGAAGAATTGATTTTGAATAGTGATATGATGGGAAATGTGTGGTTGAAAAAGAAGAAAAAAATATTAATGTGATGTAAAATATTATTTTATTGAAGAATGTGTGGTTGAAAAATGAGAATTGATTTACTGTAGAATTTGAAAATCCAAACCAAACAGGCCCTTAAGGGTATACGTGAAAATAAAAAATTTAATATATGTTTAAAATGGAAACATGACTATCTTTTTGGGACGGAGGGAGTATAAAATAATATTACACTTGAATCAAAAAGTCTTCCATGCTTTTTAACCACATAATCTCATTTCCAAACACACATTTTTTTAATAAAATAATTTATACGTAAATTCAAAAAATTTCTTTACTTTAAACCATCATCAAAAAACCACTATTAAAAAAATTCATTAACAAGTAAAAAGTCATAAATATGTTTTCACTTTTTTAAGAACTTTTGTTGATATTAATATTTAACTTATATTAGCTACTAGTGGCCCTTTTTAAAATATATATATATCATATTAAATAATAATTTTTTAGAGAATGTGTAGTTAAAAATTGAAAAAAAAAATTGAATTAACGTGTAGAATATTTTATTGTGTGAATGTGTAATCGAAAATGAGTATGTAGAAAAAAATTTGAAAAAAATGAGAGACAAACAAGGACTTAACTTCGGTTTGATTTTGAGTTTTCCAAAATCACTTTGTTTAAAAAATAATTTAATTGCATGTTTTTACAATAAATAATTTCACGTATGAACAAAAAATTAGTTTCTTACTTGTTTAGTTACGTGTCCATGAAAAAATCAGTTTTTACTTTTAAAATAATGGGCTAAAATAGGACTTTAGACCATCTCGAATGTCGCACCATTTAATCATAATTCACCAAATTGCACCAAATAATCGGCGTAAGTCTCCTTCAATGTATTGCATTAAAATGATTAAATACAATTCTTAATTTCTCTTTTACTTTTGCAAAAAAATTGGTTAAGAGTATTTGTATCCATTTTTGTTAACTCACTATTTTCTTTAATTTAATGTAATTATTTATTTAGTAATTTATATGGTCGTAAAATAAATAAATAAATAAATCTTCAAATAAATAAATATTTAAGAATCAAATTAATGAAGAAAATGATTAAACAATGTTCATTGATATAAGTTTTCGTGTAATAGATTGAAGATAATTTTCAATTTGGTGCAAAATGGTGTAAAACTTACATCGAATTTTGGTGTAGAATTGAAAATAGCCTTAGTACAATATGGCTCTTAAGGGCCTATTTGGGAGTTTCTGCTAATTGATTTTGAGCGTTTTTTAAAGTATCGATTTTGAACGTTTATGATCATATCAATTTTTAATGGTTTTAGTAGCTATTTTTAAAAGTGTCTAACATATGCTTGAAAGTTTATTAACCGCTGGTCATAAAAAAATTAAAATAATAAAATTACAAGTATATCATTTAGTAAAATTTTCAGCTTATCGTTTCTTATACGGGAATTTTTTCCTCATAAGTGATATTTTACTTATATGTAACTTTTTTACATATAAGTTAATATTTAACTAGAAAAATTTAAATAAAGTTAAATACTTACTTAAAATTTTAATTGTTATGTAATTTTTCTTATTATTTTACTAATAAGTATTTTTTAACTATAATATAAAATTTTTGCTTTTAAATAATTTTTTAGTTAATATATTATTATTTGCAAGTTAATTTTGAAGAAAAAGTGTTGGTTAAAAATAATTATTTTATAAAGAGTGAAATTCGAAGAGAATATGAGAAACGACCAAAACATATCGATTTGGTTGGTTGAGGGAACCGATCAAAATTACACTAAATTTATTTGGGGTTATTTTTATTCAAAATTGGTGCCCGAAAAAATTAACAAGTATCGATTTTTTGAACCCTTATACATGATTTCAGCCAAATCCAAAATTAGTCAAAATCGGTGAAAAAAGCTCTCAAGCGGGCCCTAAAGAGTTGAAGTGTAGAGGAAGACTCGCAAATAAGTAAGTGGGAGGGGGGAAAGACAGAATCACTTTCATGTGGAAATAACTCTCTCCCCCTCTTTTTTTTTTTTTTGCTAAAAAAAATAAATAAAGACTTCCTCTGGGCTCTGAGTAAAGACTTTCTTTAACTTCCCGCTTGATTTTCGTCTTTTCACCTTCCTCCGAAAAAACTTTTATTTTTCATAAAAAAAAAATAAAAATAAAGACTTCCTCTGAAAAAAAGACTTTCTTTAACTCCCCGCTTGATTTTTGTCTTTTCACCTTCCTCTGAAAAAACTATTATTTTGTCTTTTCACCTTCCTTTGAAAAATAAAGAGTCCGTTTGATTGCAAATGTGGAAAATAGGTAGAAAGAAAATGTTTTACTGAAAATTGAATTGCCTAGAATTTGTTTTACTGAGAATTGTAGTTAATTGTGTTTGATTGGTATAATTTTCCACCTGAAAAATGTTGAAATTTTGGATCTTTTGGTGTTCGTTTGGCTTTATTTTTCATAGAAATTGTCCATTAAAGGAAAAAAAATTCACAATTGTGGATAGAATTTATTTCCATTGNTTAGAAAAAATTACTATATTCGTTTGACTTTGTTTTGTATAGATATTATCAACAAAAATGAAAATTCTTTTTAGAATGGTTGATAGAATTGGTTGTCATTGCTAAAAAAAAAAGGTGGAAAATGTTTTCTCACATATTATGTGAAAAAACATTTTCCATCATTTGTGCATCAAAGGGTTGTACCTAGAAAAAGGGAGAAAAATATTTTTCGTGGAAAATTTAGCCTATCAAACAATCAAAAAGTGATGGAAAATTCCGCTAAATCAAACGGACCCTTTATAGTTATTTTTTCACCTTCCTTTTTCCCTCTCACTTTTGCTCCCCGCTTGATTTTGAAATATTTTAGCAAACTATGTACTTTGGAAATTTAAAACTTTTAAAAATAGCGATCTCAGAAAAAGTAATTATTGTACTAACTGACATTCTTATACTCCTTCCGTCTCATTTATATAGACTTACTTTCCTTATTTTTTATCCCAAATATATAGTCTTATTTCTTCATTAATAATGTTTTATTTTGTTAATTTACTAATATATCATTATTATTTTTACTATTTTTAATAATAATTAACTATTAGTTATTGATAATTAAATGAAGGTAAACTAGAAAAGTTTTTAGAAAAAATTATTTTTTCAATAGCATTAAATAAGATTTCTTAATCTGTGTAAAAAACAAAACAAGTTTATATAAATGGGATGGATGGAGTATAATTTTTGGATGAATGATGTTATTTAATTTCGTTGGGGGGGCTACAATTCCTATTTAGGTGGTATTAAATGATAAGTGGAATTAAATAAATCATTTTATTTAACTTATCGTCTAAACTCCACTTAAATTGGAGTTGTAGCCCAGTGAGCTACATAGCATTACTCTTCTCGAATAGTTATATTAACAACACTTTTTTTATAAATATCAAACATTTTAATTAAATTAAATGTCATTAATTTTTATCCACTATCACACTTATATCTTTAACATTTTTCTTCATCATATATTTATTTTAACATTTCGTTAGTTAAAAATTTTGTCCTTAGTCATGATTTTCGTCCAAAAATACTGTTAACGTGTTTTAAAATGAATAATGATGGTCAAATATTAATCGCATTGTCGCAGTATTATTGGTTTCGCTCATTTAAAAATACAATAACCAAATGATTCGTTTTACTTTATCTTAATGAAAACTTTAGAGAAAAATCATAATCATGAACAAATTATATTAATTTGAAAATAAGAATACAATGAAAAAATTTTGAGACATAAATATTAATCATTTATAAAGGTTATGAACCTTTCATACAATTAAATTGTAGTATAGTTATTAAAAATTGTGATTTATATATGTTTAAACATAATTTTTTTTTAAAAAAAAAAGTACTAATAAATCTGGCTAAGGACCATAATTAAATAAACAAAACATTCCAATTGTGCTAGTGAAATTATGCATCAAATTATAAATTTAAACCGGAGCAAAATTGTCTCTGTTAAAAACAAAATTATGGATGCTCACATTTCTTCTCTCATAATTTGTGTTGTAATCACACGCAGAAAGACAAATGCTAGACAATCTCGTCAACCATATAATTCATGACAATAATTTTAAATAAAGTTTAATGCTATACAAAAAGGTATAAAGTGAATAAAATTGATTGTCCAAAAATTAAATCAAACTTGAATTCTAGTTAAGGCGAATCAATGTTTGAACTATCGTGTAAATTTAGAAAAATAAAGCTAGATGTACATCCTAGCTTGACAAGAAGTTTGACACTCCCCTGTGTGAAAGAAATCTGATCAGTGATTGAATGTTTATGTTTAAAATCAATGATGTAGATGGTTGTCAAGTGTCAAAACGTCAAATTTAACGTAACATATAAGGTACGTGTAGTATGGTTGAATTTAGAATCACGTACCAAATACACCTTATATATATTTTCTTAACCTTTATGTTGTTGACAGTATGGAGCCATAGTGCCGAAATGGACTCGAGGTTTTCTTTTCCAGTCGAGCTTAGTACGTCTCAGTACCAGGTATGGACCGAGCCGGTCCCATGACCGTGACACGTGTGGGTCAGACCGGCAAAGAACTTAGGGACTAAGGAAATGTGGGAAAGTGGATTTTGATAAAAAAAAATAATAATAATAATAAAGGTGAGGACAGGAATTTGTAGTGATATTTACCCTTTAAAGGTAGATGACAAAGCTATTGTACGGACCGGAAAACTTGTGCGATGGGTTTAAGCGTTGATTCGTCGATTTAGTCTTCACCAAGTCGTCGCCCTGCTTTTTCCTTGAAAAGTAGAGTCTTAGGGACCAAGGAAGTGGATTTTGAGAAAAATAATAAAGGTGAGGACAGGAATCTGTAGTGATATTTTTACCCTTTAAAGAGGTAGATGACAACGCTATTGTACGGACCGGAAAACTTGTGCGATGAGCGTTGATCGTCAATTTACACACCGTTGGAACACATTAATTTCTCTAAAATGCATTTTAAATAATGTCTTGATGGTAAATATATTGTTTAAAAATAAAAAAAATTGAATTTACGTGTAATATTATTTTATTAAAAAATATTTATTTAAAAATAAGAAAAAGTAAAATATGGGGTTAGTCTTCTTCAAGTCGTTGCCCTGCTTTTTCCTTGAAAAGTAGCGTCTCTCCTCTTTTTGGGGGCTCACTTTTTGACTTACTTGGCAATTCATTGCTGTAATGACAATAAATTAATGAAATCGTGAATTAGGGTGTGTTTAAGTTACATTATTTTGGAAAAATATATTTTAGAATAATAAATTAATGAAGAATGTGTGATTGAAAAATAAGGAAAAGTTATTGATGTGATGGAAAATTTTATTTTATTGAAGNGTAAATTGATAGAGAATGTTTGGTTGAAAAAGAAGGAAAAATTAATGATGTGATGGAAAATATTATTTTATAAAAGAATGTGTGGTTGAAAATAAGTAGAAGAATGAAAATGAAAATTTTAATGTATATCAAATATGGATTTAATAAATACTTGGAGCGTACACTGCGATATCATAGGGGGAGGGCCGAGGGGAGAGTGGATAGTAAAAAGTAATATTAAAGAAAATGAATAATGCTAACCCTATTTAATTCTCATTATTTTCAAAATGCATTTTCTCATCCCTTCTAGGCTTCTATTGAATCATATATTATGTTGACCCCAAAAAATGATGTCAACAGATGTCGGGCTCATTCTTACCACGTCAAACGTTGATCGGCACGTTTCCACCGAAAAGAAACGATAGTCAAATCTGAATGGACGCGAGAGAAACTTTCCGGCAAGAGAAGGTGACGTTCGGACACCGACGATTGTGTGACGACAACACTCGCACTGTCAACGAATGTTGAACGGATTTCCTAAGATAAATCATTCACTTGTCATTAAATATGTGGAAGCATAGATATGATGTATGATGATTGTGATTTTGTGACGAAATCTCAATGTCTAATCGCTATTTGTGTTTATAATGCCTGTAAATAATAAAGTGTGTAATTCTCTTTCAATCCTTGTATATTTTTAGGAATGAAGGTCAAGTTCTTTTTAGCAAACGGGATTCTCCCTTTTCCTCCTTTTGGTGTACAAAGAAATGTTATTTATACTATTCTAGCTGACGTGGTAATCGTTGGATCCGGTCTACGTGGCGATATCTCCTAGACCAAAGCTTCACATCGTTGTCTACTCATTACAATCAATACTTGATAAATGATCAGTCGCTCTATACAATAAGCTGACACACTGACAAAACTTTATTACAGACGTCACATCAATCACTTCTAAAACATCTTCAAATATATCACAAGAAACAGCGTCGGCTTCATGAATTTCGAAAGAGTTGAGAGCTTCGGAAAGATCTTTGAGGGGGGGCTTTCCAAGGGGAGAGCCTCAACTCCCTTCTTCTTTTCCTTAGGCAGGGGTTCAGCCCAAGATTGCAGTACTTCGACCTCTACATGGACCTCGTTTTGAAGCAGTGCCTTAGCCTACAATGCAAGGACCTCGATTTTGTTTGATTTCTTCATATTTTGATCTCATAGGCATTTATATGACTTTTTCGTTAACTTTTCACGTGGTCCTTTGTTTACGACATGGCACCTTTTCCTTGGGTCTTCGAGAACGACGAGTAACACATTATTCAATAAAATAATATTATATATATCCAATTTTTTTTATTTTTTATTTTTACTTTTTAACAATACATTATTCATCAATTTATAATTTCAAAATACATTCTACACAAAAAATGAGAATTTTTTTTTTTAAATTATCCAATGATATGTTTTCACATGACATAATGTAAAAAAATAATTACATGTAGCATGATTGAAAGAAAATATCATTTTCTTTTAACAAGAGATTTAATCGTTATTGACAAATTAACATCTTATTACTTAAGAGAAATTTTGATCTAAATTCATTAATATCTTCTTATAAAGCAAACCTTGATGTACAAAGATTATTATTATTATTATTGCTTTGATACAATATTTATAACAGAAGACTTACAACAATTATTTTTAAAATATATTTTTTTCAAAATTTATTTTCAATCATACATTCTTCTAATAAAATAATTTTACAAATAAACTCAAATTTTTTCCATGCTTTTTAACCACACATTTTCTTAAAAATCACAATTCCAAAATCTATTATCCAAGAAAATTGAGCTCAAACAAGGGCTTAATTTTTTTTGTTGCAGCACGAGCTTATTTCAATTTTTCTATTGATAGAGATATTGATTTCAGTTAAATAATGAAGATCTAATTCTAAACCTATGTTTGACAAAATTTACAAAGAGTAATTAGTAAAAACAGAGGCGGCTCTAAGGGTGTATGAGTTGAACAATTGCATAGGACCTCGACATTGTAGAGGTACAAAAAAAATTATTATAGGTGTATATATATGTATAGTTATATATTTAGCCTTTATTTGGTTCACATTATGGGGTATTTGATAGATATTATTGAGGAATGTATGTATTTTAAATAGTGATATGATAAAAAAATATGTGGTTAAAAAGTAAGAAAAAACTGTTGATGTGGTGAAAAATATTATTTTATTAAAGAATGTATGATTGAAAATGAGTTTTGAAAGAATGTGTGTAAAACAAGAGTTATATGTAAAATACATATTTCTCCATCTTGTTTTTAAACACATATTTTCAATAAAATAATATTACACATAAATTCTAATTTTTTCTTTCTTTTTAACCATATATTTTCCATCAAAATACTATTTTAAAATACATTTTGGACAAAAAATGGGACTCCAGCAAGTGCTTAAACTGTAGATTATCATTCTCATTCTTTTACTCATTTTGAACCACACATTCTTCAATAAAATAATATTTTTCATCACATCAATAATTTTTCTTTCTTTTTCAACCACACATTCTTCATCGATATTATTTCAAAATGCATTCTTTCAATATAATGTCTCCATCAATCTATTATTTCAAAATACATTCTTTCAAAATAATGAGGCTCAAACACACCCTAAGTTAGAGGAGACAGTATTTATGAAAAAATAATAAAAATGAAATTATATTACATTAATATTTTTTTTAGTTTAATGTGTTATTGAATTTTTTTTTTCTAATTTTAAAATATCTTACTTCCAAAAAAAATTAAACTATTTATTTCATTGCTCTGGATAGCAAAAAAACCCGACAAACCCGATACCCGCGGA
>CAIGRF010185304.1:0-18175 GCA_903798235.1 Fraxinus ornus
ATATAAAATCTTAAAGTCAATTTATATCTTAATTTCTTATAAATTTTGCTAATTCTATGAATTTTAAGACTTCTCATTGTTAAATATCTAGAGAGAGGAATTTTTCTTAAACTTTTAATTTTCTTGGGAACTTGATTAAAGTTTCTATATACTTATAATGGCTTTGTTTGCAAATTCTATGTAGGAGGGTATTTTAGGAAGTTTACTTTATGTAACTTTTCTGTAATTATTTTTCTGTACTTGGAGACTTCCTCTTAAAATAGAGATGTCTAACTCCTGTAGTCCAGTCAGAGGCTGTAGAGAGTCAAACTTGAAATAAGTTGTTTCTGGAAATTGCGACCAAATTTCAACCTCTTCCTATGGTCTTTGGTGAGAACTCAAATCAAATTTTTAGTATATTTTGATAAAAATTAATAAAATATATGATTAAAAATTGTGGTTCCAATAAAATATATGATTAAGATTAATTATTAGAGGAGCATAGTAATTAACTTGGAGAA
Source organism: Fraxinus ornus (assembly GCA_903798235.1). NCBI lineage: Eukaryota > Viridiplantae > Streptophyta > Magnoliopsida > Lamiales > Oleaceae > Fraxinus > Fraxinus ornus. Next base: position 501 of record CAIGRF010185304.1, read on the forward strand.
AGATAAAAAGGAAGAAGTTAAAATGGAAATCACTTTTGGGACAATGAAGGAGCAAGTAGCGCCTAACAATCATTCATCTTTTCAACTTAATCCTAAATGTTTAAAATAAATTGGTTAAAACTACAGTTAATCCACAAACTTGTATAGTTGTTTTACTTAGATGCCCGACTTTTTGAAAGTGTGCGAAAATGATGATATTAAGTTATTAACATATAAATTAGTAAAACTTGTAGCAAATATCACTAACCATTATATGAAAAAAGAAAAAAAAAAAATCCACAATCGAAGTGAAAAAAATTGCGAATTCGACGATCAATACTGATTTCACTCTAAAATCACCAATTATTTGTTATCAATGGAAAAATATTGAATTTTTACCATGATCGAAGTAGATTTACCAACTTAACAATTAAAAAAATTAGAAGAGCAATCATGGTAAAAAAAACATTGTTGACAACATGTCATGTAGTATGTTGTTATTGGACAATTTTAAAAATAATTTATTTTTCCAATCAACATATTGTACGAACAGTATTATCCATTTCAAAAAGAAGACTAAGGGCCCGTTCGATAGGGATTAAAATCGGATTAAAATTGAAAAACTAGCCGTTATTGTTGACTTTTATTAGATGAGTGGGGCCTCATAACGGCTATATTTTCAATTTTAATTGGATTTTAATCCGTACCAAACAGGGCCTAAGCCTACAATGAATGAACACGTACCAATTTCATGTTATCACGAGTAAATTTATTTGGTTTATTGGTGGCCATTTTTTTAAAAAAAATGTTATAAATAATGTTTTTTTTTGACGAACGTGTAGTTAAAAAGTAAAAAATTGTTACATGTACATTCATTTTATACATTAAATTTGACATTCATGATGCGTCAAAATCATGACTATTGATTTGATAATCAAGAATGTCAAATTTGTTATAAAAAAAGAATGTACAATTAGCTTTAATTCTGAAAAGAATGAAATTCTTTTGAGTTTACGTGTAAAATATTCTATTGTGTAAATGTATGGTTGAAAATGAATACGTATAAAAAAATATTTTAAAAGAATGAGAGAAAAATCGATCTAAATAAAAAAAAATTGAATTTCTAAGGTACTTTTTCCAACCTCCCAAAAATTGGGGGCTCAAATTGGCGGGAAATACCTATGTTCACTTGAGGCTTGAGCTTATTCATCTGGGATAAAAACCCCAACCCACATTTCAGAAGCCCAAATTTGCTCCCCAATTCAGAATGTTGATCTTATTCTCATCCGTTTAAGCTTAATTTCGTGTACGCAAAATCTTTTCGCATTCCTTTTTACTCGGTTTATCAAGAATCTAGGGTTTCTTCGCTGCCCCTTTTAACTTATAATTATTTGAAAATAAGTAGTTAAGAATTTTGGGAAAAATGGCTGATGTGTTTGAAGCTGAAGCTGAAGGTGAAGCTGAGCCCACGATTTCAATCGGAGACTACCTCAAGGCTGTTGAAGAAGAGGACCTGGTGACATAAATTTTTATTCTTTTACGAATTTTATTTTTACATTATTGTTTGTCCAGTAAACAATATATACTCTCCATCTTGTTATAGCTGCTTGAAAGGTTTTTTATTAGTAAGAAATCGGTGAAAGTTTTCAGACTGGTTCGCAAGCCCTAGGGCTTGGCTTTTATGGTACCCAAAAACCATAGACAATCAATCGATCACTTGATTGTAATATTTAAATATTCTGTTGATACCAATAAATGGCATGGGGATTGGGAAAGGAAGAAAAGAAACATTTCTCCTCTGAGAAGTGAGAATGATTCAGATAGGTGGATTCTGTAGAAAAACTTCATATACTTCAATATCCTACTATTTGCAAGTAATTCCATCTAATTTTTTTTTTTTGCATTTCATTTTATTTTCATTTTTTGAAAATTAGGCAGTTTTCTGGAATAAGGATTATCTGACACTAGATTCCTCATAATGTCCTTTTTCATTTGAATGAAGAGGCTAAATCGTGAGTATTAGTGAGATTTTAGTCTCACTGAGATCAAACTCTATAGCGATCTTGAAATAACATTCGTATTAGCTTTGAAATTTTGTAGTTGGAAGGATGCCCAAATCCCTGATGGTTTACCCAGGAAGTATTATACGTTTTTTTTTTTTTTGAGACTGATGTCAGATTACTTGAGGAAATATACCTAAGCTCGTTTTCCTGTTACTTGCTTTTGGGAGTCACAATAGGATTTGATGACCAATTAGAAGTTTGTCAGTTCATTTGGCCATTGCATGTGATTTAAATGCTGAATGATCCTTATAATCAGCTATTAGAACAGTGAACATTCTTTATTGACTGTAATGTTTCTGGCTTTGGGAGGTTATTTGGATTTGTTATTATCTTTATCGTAGAGGCTCTTTTCTTTTGGCTACATGTTATTCTCTTAGAAAATTGTTGCGGGACTTCATTGGTTGTTTCTTATAATCATTATCTGATTCTTATTCTAAAGGAAGCAGATCTGGTCTTGGGAGGTGATGAAGGCAAGGAGTGCACATATAACAAAGGTTATATGAAGAGGCAGGCAATTTTCTCTTGTTTGACATGCACACCAGATGGGAATGCTGGGGTTTGCACAGCCTGCTCCTTGTCTTGCCATGATGGCCATGAGGTATTGTTTGGTTCATTAACTTAAGTCTGTCCGTGTTATCCACAAAAAGTGGGATGCTATCTGTTAGTACATGCACGTGCACCAATTAAAACTAAGCTTGTCTATGTTGAAAATTGGGAGTACTTAATATTTACATGTTAGATGTAGTTTCTATACTTCCGAAATTATTAGATTGTGCAGTACATATATAGGTTATTATAGTTTTTTAGTTTCTGATGTTTACTGTGTTACCATCTTCCGCAAGAGAATGGGATTTTTTATGTCAAGAGGAAAGACTGGAAAGTAGTTGCACGTTATTATGATTATTATTTTTTGGTATAATTTATCTGAATTATTATTCACTGGATACATTTTAGTGAAACCAATTGTAACATTTTTTTTATTTGTCAACCTGGTTTTTTTTTTTTTTTGACAGGCTGTTAACCTGTCTTGTGATCTTTACATATTTCTATGGCATGTGCCCTCACTGAGCTTGAATGGGCTCTGCCCCTGCTTGAAATTCTCAAGTTATTCCTTCAAATTGTCTAATGATGCCTTCTTGTGCTGATTGAGGGTCCATTTTAATTCATTTCTGATGGTTTGGCAAAACAATCTTTCTAACTGTCCAAGTCCATTGGATGACAACATCTATGTATCTGTTATTAGAAGCGATGAACAAATTCTTTCATTTTTTTTTAGTCTCGAGTCAGTTGTACGACCTTGAACATTTGAACTGCTGATGTCTAAATTCAGTATAATTACCTAATTATATAAGACTGGAGATTGTAAAGAGCCTATTTATTTAACTGCCCAATTCTTCAAGTTGCTAATTCAATGCTTAAGAGTATAGTGAATTTGAATGGTCAGTTGCAGCTTCTGAGATTTTACTTCAACTGAGGATTGTGATCTCAACAATCTCTAATATTAGTTGCCAGATTGCAGGCAGTATGTGCTGTTACATACTATGTTATGATAATAATGTAGTTTTGTGTTACATTTGGCTTGTTATGTAACAGTCATTATTTTTTTTTCTGCTTGACAAGATTGTGGAACTCTGGACCAAAAGAAATTTTAGGTGTGACTGTGGAAATTCAAAATTTGGGGAATTCTTCTGCAAGATTTTGCCAAACAAAGATGTGGAGAATTTGGAGAATAAATACAACCATAATTTCAAAGGGACTTACTGCACGTGTGATCTCCCCTACCCTGATCCAAATGCTGAAGAGCAAGTAGAGATGATTCAGTGCTGTATCTGTGAGGATTGGTTTCATGAAGAACATATTGGTCTTCAGTCTCCCGATGAGGTTATTACTAATATCTCTCCTTATTAGGCTTCTTGCATCATATTTACCCCCCCACCCCCCAATAATAATAATAATAATAATAATTGAAAAACAGAGCTTTAATCTTTAGCCCCTGTTTGGGCTCCATTTTAATATGATTTTTGGGAGAAAATGTATTTGGGAATAGTGATTGGTTAAAAGATATGGAAAAGTTTTGGGTTCACGTGTAATATTATTTAATGGAAGAATGTGTGGTTGAAAATGAGTTTTGGAAAAATGTATTTTAGAAATAATGTTCATTTTTGGAAAAATGTATTTTACAAATAATGTAGCCCAAACAGGGGCTTAGGTAGCTTAATGGTTTTTAAATTACATGCTTCTGTTAAGAGTTATCCTTAGTTGGGCGTATATGGTCTTTGCTTGGATGTCAATATATAGGTGGTCTGAATATCTTTATTATTAGTTTGGGACATGATTTGTGGTATGTCATGTTCCATCTTGTAGTATGAAATTTGCTTCTAGTATACCTTTTGATTGGTTTAGGAAAATGTTATTATTTATTTACTCTCCATTTTGTTCTCTCCACCACGTGATAAATATTAATATACCCGTATTTGGCTAGCATTTGATGATGCATCTTTCTTCTTGTTTTGTGTCTTAATGGCACGTCTTTACCTTTATCACTCGTGTGGTGAGTTGCATGTATTACTTTTGTGATATTGGATGCGACTGCTCTTCGCGAAGTAGACTTGACCATACTAAAGGAGTTATTTATTGTCTAAAATTTGTTTCCAAACATGCATGCACAAGTTACTTTTTCTTACATTTAAGTAAAAAAGTTACTTATTTGTAAAGTAACTCTCGACGTCAATATAAGTAATTTATGTCAACTTTGATCAATAAAAAATAGTTATAACTTATTTACTTATAAGTAAACTTTAGGCAAATGTGCTCGATATGGATTAACTTATTTCACTCTCTGGGGGCATCTCTAGATGTTATCAAGGAACTCTCTCCGAAAAGTTGCTTTCCTTTTATTCGTTTATAGTTTACATATTGGGACTTCTGCTCAGCCTTATTTTTTCTTATAGATTCCAAGAGATGAAGAAGGCGAGCCTCTATATGAAGATTTTATCTGTCAGAGGTGTGCCATTGTTTGCTCTTTTCTGACTTACTATCTCGAAACCATTTCATCATCAGTTAGAAACAGCAATGTGGCAAATTCTGCAAAGGAGAAAGCAGTTTTGGAAGACTCGCCTTCTCTGAAGTCATTGGGGATGCTCGAGCATGGAAATTGTTCACTTGGCACTCTTGTTACTAATTCTAATGCTGAAGGTAAAATCAATGGGAGCAATGAAGTTGCTGGCTCGAGCAATAAGTGTATTCTCGAAATAAACTTGGTCGAAATTCCTCAGACTAGTGACAAAAGCAAACCAATGTTTCTTTCTAAAAACTGGAGAGAAGTCCTTTGCAGATGTGATGCATGTTCGGACTTCTACACTCAGAAGGGAATCAGCTTCTTGCTTGACAAAGAAGATTCGATTGCTGAGTATGAGAAAGTGGCGAAGCTGAAGAGGGACGAGAATTTGCAGAAACAAGAGGGTGACTTTCTCAATAAATTAGGTCACGTTGAGAAAATGGAGATTCTAAGTGGAATTGCTGACATGAAGGACGAAATTCGTTCTCTCCTGGTATGACTGCTTATATTTGACTTGTAATATGTTGGAGTAGATTATATTGTAGAACAATATTAAAAAAGAAAAAGAAACTATAATCTTATTTATTATATTGCCACACTTAAAAGGATTAATTTTTATATTTCCTTTATCACAGGAATCATCTGACCCCTCGAAGCCTATCACGACTGCAGATATCCATCAGGTTTTCGATAATCTTGCCAAGAAGAGAAAGCGTAATCCATAAGTTATGAAGTGATGTATAATGAATTTGCACTCTTAACTGTATGGTTTTGTGGTAATGGAGCTGTTTAATTTCGGAAAAATTTAGACGGCATAGTAGTTTTACTGCTCCGTGTGCATGAAGATCTTGCATGGATCTATGGATTGGCTGCTTATGTATATCAACATTTATAAACTTCTTGTGAGTGCTCTCTGTTTCTATGAACATTCATGTGTTTGGGTGCATTCTAGTGTGCTTTTGAAGTGCCATGTTTAGAACTGGGGTAATACATTTCTTTTTCCTATGGGAAAGATTAAGTGCTTGCTTGGTTATGCTTATACGTGGTTGGAAATAATGTTTGACCAACTTATAAGCACTTAAAAATTGTGACATCATTAAGTACAAGAGACTTTTTGGGGATCTTAATTTGTTGGGTAATTGCTTATCTTGTCTTGAATGTCTTGTGATGAAAATGATGGCACGTTGAGATTGGTTGGGGAAGTTTGTACTTTATTTCTGCAGGGTTACAAAAATAAATAAATAAAACTCGCTAGCTGGAGTTTCATGAATAAAATTTGGTGTTTCAATTGCCCCATCTTAGAGTACTAATAAAACACAAGTGAGGAAAGCTCTCTTGGGGTCAGAAGTATAAGGGGTGTTCGAACCCTGGTCAATTTGGACATAATCCGCGGTTTACCTCCACCAGTTACTGAGGACAGGTGGCTGGTGATCCAGAAAATTAGTCTGGTTAAGTTGGGATACTTGGGTATCAAAAAAAAAAAAACAATTAGTGTATAGGTACAGGATATTAATATGGAATTAATACAGGAACTCAAATTTTAAATACGTGGTAGAGGAACAAAGTTTGGAAAGCCAAACAATTGAAAGTGGATCAAAACCGAGCTCTATTGTAGAATCCGTTTCTGTGCTTCTGAAATAACCGGATGGCTTGATGAAATATAATGGGTTCTTCAAAGTCCCATTTTCTCCAAATCAACCTCCCGTTCTCTTGCCATCTTCAACCTGTAGCAAGTTCGGCATCCGTGTCATTCTCACCACCGGTCGGCGCAAACGAATAGCATACATCGCAAGCATTTCTTTCCCGTTATTTTGGGGCCCCATTTCTCCAAATCATAGTATCTCACCCCCGACACTTATTCATCTCCGGCCAAAGTCGCAGTCACGGGTCCTCCCTTCACAGTTATTGTTACGGGTTCACAATGTTTGTTCTCTTACTTCATCTGTAACTGATATTTGCTTCCTTCTGAGTTTCTTCAATTAGTACACATAGTTTGAATGTTCTGGGATTTGCAAATGAGTTAAATGATTGTTCATGTGTGATTCCTTGGTATTAGGAATGAAGTTTTCCCATGTGAATTAGCTGCCATTTCCTTGATGAATTTGAATCCAATTTTTTGAAATTCTGTCGTGGAATGATGTACATTTGGCTTCTGATTTTTCATTTTGAGTTGGGTTTTTCTTCTAATCTCGATTTTTTAGGATTTGTATGGAACATATGGGGTTTGTTGTTCATGTCTGCAAATGTATTTGATCATTCAATTGTGAGTTTCGTTTTGCATCGTTTCTCTTAATACTGGGGAAAATAATTGGAAGTTTTAACCTCGAACATTTTTCAACAATTATTATTACAGTCTGAATAAGAAAAAAATGTACTTTTTAGTTTTGTGCTATGTCTGAATAAGCCATTTATCTGTATTTGAACAATAAGTTGCAACGTGGGATTTCATAATTCAATAGCATTCATGTGGATTTATTTGTTTTGTCAACAATTGTCGATTAGAACGAGAGGAAGGGATTTCGGAGTTTGTCACAGTTGTAGAAGTAACACTCGCTGCTTCGGACAATGCCAAGCAATACATCGATGCCCTTCGTGTAAACACGGATTTCGAAAATTTCGAGGTCTAACGGGATACTGGAAACAAAGGGTGATTGTTCTTCTAGTATAGTAATGACTGTAGATATTTCGACTGGGTGAAAAACGAAGATTTAAGTGGGAAATTGAGTACCATTCATGAAGTGGTGAATCGTGAGCCCAATGAGGAAGATGAAGACTTGCCAATAATATTTGACAGTCTAGCTAGAATAACCGAGAAATGAGATGTCAACATGTCAGTGCACCTAACATTCCACAAGAGAAAAGGAATTGCCGAATGTGATGGGAAATGAAAGGAATCGACTTGAACATGTGATAGGAGTTACGTTTGTGGTAGAAAGAGTACTATGATATCAATTTGTATTTGCTATATGGTTTGTTGTAACGTACGAATTTGTTGGTCATAGTAGATTTTAATTAACATGGTTAATTTTGTGGTGACATAAGTTCACTGTTTTTCGAATCGTTTTAATATATTAAAGGTTCAGACATATTTTTCTTATTACGTTGACATATCTTGTTCTAGTTTACATCTCTGCTTATATATATGCATACCTACTACATCTTCAGTTTGAACATCAAAGATCTTTACAGTGTATGTGGAAGAAAACAAAATAACCAACTTGGTTAGATGCTAATTTTTTTCCATATTTTCCACAAGGTTTTGCCATCTAAGGAAAGTTCAAACCACCGTTCTCCCTTGTCGGTTTTTTGCTCCTTTAATCATACAACCATACATATGAAAAATGAACCAGTTCACAGATGGAAGCAACTGAAAGCATATTGATAACTCAAAGGTTATTAGGGGAACCAAGATAGTTTAAAACTTCAAGTTGATTTTGTTTGACCAGAAGCCCCCTTGGACTGCTTCAGATAATATTATACATAATCTGTTAATAGTATTGAACAAGATGGAAGTAGTCTTTAGTCAATTCTTTTCAAGCATTTTAAGAACTTTTTTTTTTGGAAGCATTGTACTTATTAATATAATTGAAGGCCTATCAACTATCATTCAAATTGCCATGGAATTAAATTGTACCATTGAAATGTTGAAATGTGGACGAATTGATCAGGTTTGCTGGTGAAGTATAAAAAAAAATCAATCCATCATACAACCAAGCGTAATAGTTAGAAAGTCAAGTCTTGACATGTATGTATGTATTCAAAGTTACCGCTATAGTTACAAAGTTGAGAGCAATAACATATTCCAAGTTTATAGTTACAATTTATCACTTTCACAACAAGCATGAAAGACACATTTTTTTTCTATTGACTCCACAAAGTCGATCAATAGCCAAGTGTTCTCCATAATCATGAACCACAATAAGAGTTAACATTCATATCATTTTCACGAACACCTACATGTTTCAGGGCACAAATGTGAAGACTTGGAGAAACAAAGTGAAAAATGAAATTGATTGGATTACAGAAGGACAATTGTGAATTCACGAATCTACTATCAAAAGATTAATTGCCTTCTAAAAATTAAGTATAATGGGAAAATAAGAACATATATAATATGTATGAAATGATGCAGCTTTCCCTCATAGACTGGTATGATTACTTCCAACATCAGAGTCCGACAATCCTTCGTAGATAAGAATGACGTAAATTTGATGAAGTAAAATACAATGCAATATTTGTGTACAAAAATACATTCCAAGCTAGAATCACAAGCCTGTGCCACCTTGATCTGGGAAATGTTGATAGTAGTATGGCATCACATGACCTAGTGTACAAGATGAAAATTAGGATATGCTTAAATTAAAGGACAATATGTACATTATAATGAACTACCTTTGTATTTACCTTGAACGTTCACAATTCCTTTCGTAAGCGACAGATAGATGAAAGTTGAATATGGCAAGTGTTCTGTGACGACTTCGTTGGCATTGTCACCCTGCATGAATTAATACCCTTTGTCAGCAGCTGATGAGGACTGCATGTTCATCGACTCAAATTAGAAATTGGACTCAAAGTCCCAATCAATTAAACAGGTAATGGATAAAAATGCCTTCACTTCCTTTGAAGTGGACTCTAATGGGCTTTTCCTTCAAAGTTTCCTTGACTTGCCCTTTATGTTAGACGATTTAGGATCTAATATACTCCTGCTGTCAGTATTTTGCGAATCATTACAAGTAGAGGCTGAACGAATAATATACTACGAAAGGGTGGTGCTTCCACTACTCGACTTTGACATCCGTACATGTTCTTTTTGCAAATTTATCCACTCCATTATAGCACATGCCCACCCTTTGTCATCTGCAACAAGGTCCGCCACTTCCAAAAAAGCCTGACACATATCGCCATATCTCAACTGTCCAGTAATATTTCCTAGCCCGTCATAATTTACAGCAACCCTCGTGTGTGATCTACTGACATCTCTCCCTCATCTCCATCTTATATACCTATCAGACATTGACGTGATGAAATTACGAATCAAGACTTGATCGCATGCCTGCAAATGATTCCCCGAAACTGGAACAAGTGGCAACTACATACCAGTTCGCACATATCCCTTCGAAATGAGACGCAAAATATTTTTTTCTTCCGATGCTCGTGCTATAGAACATGCTCACGAATCTCGTAAGTCGTCCAAGAATATTTATCCTTCTCAGATAAGACATCGCAATATACCTTCCCAGTGAACTCATTTTGAATTTCCTTGAACTTTGAAATATCCATTTCAAAAGTTGTTGCACACGATACCATTTGGGAAATGACTTGAAATTAGCCTGAAACTCCTTTTCAACATTATTCATCGGTGTTCTTTCATACTGTACAACGAATTGCTTCAACGTTGTCTTCGAATGCACATATCCATCGAAGAATGCGTTCATACTCTCACTTCATTGTGCTTTGGACATCCCTACTCAGAAAGTGATTTTAAAAAAACAAAGAACCCAACAACCTCTGTTATCGTACAGTCCCGACAACCTATTAGCATGCAAGTCATACATATCGAGCATCACCATGCAACCTTGCTTGAATTCTTGAACGAATTGTGAATCGTATACTAAGGCGTGTATAGCAAAAAATATCGAGCCCTTATGGACATGGTAGCCAAACTTTTCTAGCAATTTCTTCAAAATGTGCCAACACCATCTATGCTTCGTATTCGAAAAAACAATCTAAATTGCATTTTACATTGCCCTGTCTTGATCAGTAATTATTTTATTTGGAGATTTATCATGCATGCACTCAAGCCATGTCTTGAATAACCATACAAAATTTCCTGTGTCCTCATTTGATAACAATCTACAGCTAAGCAGCATCGACTTTCCATGATGATTTACGCAAACAGAGGATGAACGACATGCACTTATTAGTGATATACATAGTATCAAAAGTAACAACATCATCAAACTCCTTGTAAGATTGCCTACATCTATTATCTGCCCAAAATAAGTTCTTCAGTCATGACTCATTGTCTAAATCATGCTTAAGTAAAATCTCGAGCACCTTGCTTGCATCTTTGAAAAGTATGACTGTATTACGATGTCATATCCTTCTCCAAGTTGTAATCGTTTGACTTGTTCGATATAATTCCAACAATCCTTCTCCACAAACGTCATATTTTCATATCCACATGCTGCCACAACTGCGGAGTTAAAACTCTTGTGCAAGTGGATTCCTACCATATCATTCACTTCAAGATTTCGTTTCGCACTCACAGCAATTTTCAATTGCATCGAAGCAATATAGACTTCGAAGGACTTGTTTTATGATTGTGGTCAAGGTACACTTTTTTAATTCTCCATATTCTAAGATTATCTAAAGATGCAGAAATACTTACTTTACAATATGTCTGATTTGTTGGTTGCGGCTTAAAAAAACTACATGTAGTATAACTTCTTCGACTTTTACGACTACATGTAACGTAACATTATCTCATAACTCTATCGTCCCCCTTTTTTCGAATTTCGTTTCCTCATTTGAAAACCTACGATGTAAGCATATCTTCTATAGAAGTCCAACATTTCTTTCTCACTATTAAACAACATATCCACCTCAGGCTCAGTCGCAACATCTCCTCCTAAATTTTCATTGTTCAATGTGTTCAAATTTTCCATCATGTTCTCATCATCACATCCCAACAACAAATCATGATTCCCATCTTACATAATTTCTTCTTATGCAACAAAAATTCTAATTTTGTTAGAAGTTGCAAATTATATGTAACTAAGAGCAAAAACTCTGCTGCTAACATTAATTAATATGCTTGACATGGAAAAAAATTGTTTAACAAGTTACACAACTAAATCCATATGATTAGAAATATTATTTCTATCCGGCTTTCTCATTATCACAGGGCCAACAAAGTTACATCCGATTCCAAAGATTGTTCTTCTTTGTTTTTTAAGATAATCTTATTTACCCTTAAAATATGCTAGATTGAAAATAATCTGATTTGATGCTTCACATGATAATACATAAATCCAATGAGAATACTATTTTATTCAAGTTGGAAAATTACACAAATTATAAACTCTGGAAACAACTCTGTACTGCAGTTCACAATTACTTTTTGGGTCTTCCATTTACTCTACAAACATAGTCTAGTGACTATTTATGTTTATGAGAATGGACTTTCTTGCTATGCTTTCATTCCTTAAAGTGTCATATGGATGGATAAAATTCTTACATAAGGGAATTCATATTTCTTATAAATTTACGCCAACATCTTACAAGTTGCAATACAAGTTCCATATCTATGATAAGATGGAATAAAGTAGCCAATGAAGAATATAGTTCAAGCAAGAAACCAATTTATGAGCTAACATATTTAGAACCAAGAAGCAAAATACCTTTATCCGTAATCTAGGCTTCAGGTTGCCGTATTCAAATACAATTTTGATGTCGGGTTTCGGTGGGCTTTCCTCTTCACACTATGGCCGAAGGTGCGTGCCAGTCAATTAGCCAGATGTTGGTCGGAGATGGAGAAGCGACTTTCGTCGGAGATGAAGAAAGTGGCGGGGGATCCAAACTCTATGATTTGGGGGAAATGGTACAAGACATTATCATATCACAATTTTGTTTAGGTCAAATCGGTTTTAGTCAGCCCGATTTTGCAATAGAGCCCGATTTTGATCCACTTTCAATTGTTTGGCTTTCCAAAATCTGTTCATCTGCCACTATTTAAATTTTGAATTTCTGTATCAATTCTGTATTAATTTCCTGTACCTATAGACTAATTGAATAAAAAAAAAATAGGAATAAACTGGTTGTACAGGTCCTGTACAATCAGGGGTAACAAGTGGACAAGTCCAAAAAAATAAGAGTAAATGATCATTATGGGAATTGGGAATTTTATCATTGTCAATTATATTATCTTTGAAAATCTTGATAGAATTGAATATATGTCGGTGATTTGGACGAAAGTACCAACAATGAAGTACATGCCCCCGTTTGGCCCCCATTATTCCCTATTAAATTGTAAATCATTTTTCTCTTTGTTCTTATAAACCAAACATTTTTCAATAAAATAATATTACACGTAAATTCAAAAAAAAATTATTATTTTTAAATACACATTCTCCAAAAAAATTATTATTCATCTCATCATAATGTGGATTAATGGGGCCAAACGACGCTTGATGTGCATTAATCAGGTTAAAGTTAGTTTATGAGTAATTTTCTTGTAATCTAGAAAATCTGATTGTGCAATATAAGTAAAAATAGTAAAGGAGAGATCTTCGATTTTTTGTAGTTAAAACTTCACATCATTGGTTCATTAAACTAAAGGCAATTAAACTTTTATTTACGATCAAACAAAACTTAAAAAATTGGGGATCCACTCACAAGATGTTTTAATGGAATTATTAGGTGAAATTCATCTGACCCACCCCGTTCAAACGTTGGATACTCAATACGCTCATCGTATGTTTTTTAAAATAAATTAGTGACTCCAATTATTGATTTAAACTACTGTTCCCTTAAAACCCTAAGCTTTGTCAAGATTTTTCAACTGCTTGTACAATGTATAGTATATTGCAATGTTGTTGATGTTCCACCCCATCTCTATCAACCAATCTGAAAATCAAATTAAATCGTGATATTATTATTTTTTAATTGTCGACAACAATTTCATTTAGTCGTTAAGCAAATCGCCTTCGATAATGACAAATAATTTAAAATTTCATTATCTGGAATGCATTTTTATCTCCTTCATGTTATCTTATTAAAACATAACACATAGTATTGGAAAATATTCAAGTCGCGGAATTTGTTGCACTTGAATAAGTTTCTCCATCGAGTGTTATTTGTGTAACTTCAAAAATTTTCTCCAGCATTATCTTGGTTATGTTATTCAAGTTTCTAAAATAGTAAGACAATACTTGTCGTCAATGGACTTAATATTTGTATGCTTTCGACAATAATTCACTATGTACTTAACTATTTAGTGTTGATCCTGAACATGATAAATTATATAATACAGATATGTCCTTCTCAATTGATGAATTCAATTATCTCGTCTGTTAAAGTCAAAAATTGATTTAGTTGTATTAAATCTGCATTTAGATTTAACAGGTGAAAAAGATTGCAATGACAAAATTTGGTAAGAACAAATATTAGTTTGTGGTGGTTATTTTTGTCTTTCGAGTTAAAAATTCAAATGGGCTTTACACGTCACGGTGCCGTCATAGTTACATCACTTGCTGCAAATATTATTGTAGATTATTAATCACAGCTAACATGTCTTAATCATTATTTAGTAAAATATTATCAATTATTAATTTACATTTTTGCAAACACAAACGTGACGTTGTCGCGTAAAGCGACAGGCGCGCATGCATTAGCCTTAAATCTTAATTTGCTAATTGTGAGTGACGTCATTATGCTCCACAAAATTTTTATATTATAGATATTTTTTATTTCTCGAGAAGGAAATGCAGCAGTATTAGCACCTATAGTTTAGTTTTAGTGATCTCTCTCTTTGCACCTTTACGATTCGCATACTATATAGAAGCCATAAAGCAAATAACGAATCCATTGATATTTAAACTCGAGTATCCAAGAAAAAGCAGAATATTTGATGGAAAGTCGAGGAATCCTTTTGAACAATCCGTTTAATAATTTTAATTTATCATGGGTTGAATACATATAACCTCTTAAAATGATATCGTACTATTTCATTGTATGGTAATGAGGTACACTTGTTTGTTTTGAGTATCATGGCCGATAGATTTTTCTCTTCAAATCCTTTTTGTGCTACTTGTGACATATTAAAACTCATCTGTGACATATCAAAACTCATCCTTAGATATATTGTAATGCACTTGAAGTGGGACGTAAGAGATCTTACCTGTGCTCGGTACAACATAAAAATTCTTAGATCGATAATAGGGTGTTAGAATCGACTCTCTGTAAAACATATTTTACACAAATATACCTTATTTGATCAAGAATGCTAGAGAAATGATACCATAGGTGCGTGCATGTTCTTGGAAAAGGATTCTACTACAAACTTAGCGCCTCAACTTTTCATCCATGTATATATACCAAAGTGGCATTTACTTCAAGTAAACTCTATTTCGTACATTTTTATTGAAACTTGATCAAAACTTCACCGTGAACACTAAAATTGACTTGTTTGTCAAAATAGAATTGATCACTTCCACCTTATCAACAAGAGTTTGAAGTAGTAGTTTTCGACAGGCCGTTGTCTTTGAGAAGAAATTTAATTGATATAATGCTCTCATTTAACGTGAAGAAAATGTTTGCGGACTCAATTATAGTCCCCCCTCTAGTTATTACATTTTTGAATCATTGACCCTAATTACATTATACTTGACATGTGAAAATGTGCACCAGATGAATAATTTGTACATCGATCACTCGATACAGTAACTTTTAAATTTACTATTGTATCTCAATTCAACTTATCAAATTCTTGATGACTGTCTCAAGTGTTGCCCATCCTCGATGAGGGCACATTGAAAGAAAGTAACAATTTTTGGTCAATGACTTGTGCAATTTGCTATAAATTGATGTTAGATTGCACATGAGCGTGATATTTCTCGTTTAACTAATGTATGATTTCAAACGAATAGTTTCAAGAAATGTGAACACATTTTCTTGATTTACTTTAGATCTAAATTATACTGCTTATATATATGCACACCCATATTGACTATGTTTTTACTAAAGTAGTCAAGCAAAGCAGCGGTGGGGTCACTTCGAGAGTGATTGGGTCTTTACAAAATTCCCAAATATTTTAGGTTAAATCTCTCTCTCTCTCTCTCTCTCCAAATACTAAATAAATTAGAGAAGAAATAGAATCTGCCGACCAAGAAGAACTTGAATCTACTCTTTCAAACGGACAAAACGATGTATTTGTTGGTAAATGGTTTTCGAGTTGTGAAATGGGTCAACTTTGAGCCCAAATTTCAGTGGGACCCATGTCTTAATTTTAACGGGACTTAGCATATTCACGTTCTACTCTGCAAGATGATTAAATTGATATATTTATTTATCGAAAACCATTTAGTATTGAATGAAATATTTAATGTCAAAGTAACCCACTTGAAACTATGAAATAGTGAAGAATTTGATTTATTGTAACACTCCTATACACTTGTCCCACACAGGAAAATTATGAAACTTTGGTGTGGTTTATATAGTGTAAGTTTGAGAATTGAGTTTAGGCCCCAAGGGGTACCAATAGTCTTTAGAAGGGGGGATACATATATCCTATGGGATTCGGTCCAAATCCCACACGCGCGTTGTCGGCGGCGGCCAGCACAAGCACGAGCCCGACCCGGTTCGTGTGCGGGTGCTTCCTTGCACTATATTATTTTTTTGGACAAAATTTATTTAATTTTGGACCAAATTGTTATTAATCAAATTCTTGGGTACTTAATAAGGTTATTTTTTATTAACGGGCTTATTTTCACAATATTATTTTGGATGGGCTGTTAACGTGCCTGTTCGGATTTTGGAGCTTGTCTGAACAGTGGTGACTGTTCTGAAGAGGGATGAAGGATGTTCGAATGACCACGAATAATTCTATAAATTGTCAGCCCCACTACCAAAATAATTACACCATTTTCATTGCAAATATTCTCTGCATTAAATCTCATCCTCCTCTTTCTCTCGTTCTGATATTAATTTTGAAGTAACTACATTTCATTGAGTTCGCCGGAACTCCTGCAGATTGCTGTGCTGCTTCCGTAGGAGACGAAAGTTCGTTCTATCCTGAAAAACGATTGCTGGACGCCTTTAGCACCTTTTGAAGGCAGCAAATTCGTTTTAAAGAAACATCGTGAAGTCGGTGGGCTCGAATTCATTCCCTGATTTTGTTTATCATACCGTTACGCTGTGCAGGTAATTTTTTCGAATTGTTTTGAAGGAGATACTCCAGAAACAACAATCTTAAAACGAATTTTGTTTTTATTTTCTGAAATTATTCTGTTTCTACTCCTTTTCGTTTATCTTCTGATTGTGTTTCAGAAATGACGACTCCTGATACTACTACACTTCCTAACACAAGTATAGAAAAATCAGAGAAATTTAATGGGTCAGATTTTAAGTGTTGGCAACAGAAAATGCTTTTCTATCTGACAACATTGAGTTTGACATAATTTCTCAAAGAAGATACGCCTTCATACACCGAGGAGGATTCTGATGTTGAGAAATTGGCTACGGTTGATACATGGAAACATTCTGATTTTCTGTGTAGAAATTATGTACTCAACGGATTGGACAACACATTATATAATGTGTATTGTAATGCAAAGTTTGCAAAAGAATTGTGAGATTCTTTGGACACCAAATACAAAACTGAAGACGCCGGCACGAAGAAATTCATTGTTGGTTGGTTTTTGGATTACAAAATGGCTGATAGCAAGACAGTCATCTCCCAAGTTCAAGAACTTCAAATTTTACTCAATGACATCCATGCTGAAGGAATGAAGCTTAGTGAATCATTTCAAGTTGCTGCACTGATTGAGAAGTTATCGCCTTCCTGGAAGGATTTC
>CAIGRF010185321.1:3763-17586 GCA_903798235.1 Fraxinus ornus
CATTTTCCTCTTATTTTCTCTTTCTTCTTCAATTTTCTTTCTTCTCTTTCCTTTTCTTTTCCTTGGTATTTTGGGGGCAAGATAGGAGCATTGTGATGGTGAAATAGCTTGAAAAAGAATCTCCATTGATGTTGAAGAACTCTCAACCATTTCTCTCTTTATCAATAAGTTTTTCTTTCTTCAATCTATTTTCCATTGATGTGTTGTAAGAATTTGTTTGTTATTTTTGAGCATTTCATGGATAACTAAAAGTATTTGTGATTTGGGGTGAATTCAAACCTGGGTTATGATTTTCAATTAATTTGTACTTCATAGTTCCCGTGATTGGTGTGAATCCATTGTTTTAAATGTTGATTTTGTTATTCTTGATTGTTTAGGTGTACAACTAAATGATTGAGTTGTTTCGATGAATGCTGTTTTGGAATATATAGTACGTAATAGCTATTTATTCTAAAACCTTGTAGCAATTACATTTCAATAGACTATGAAGAATTTTCAATTGATTGTATGTGGATTAACACTTAAGTGAGTAAACCGAACTTGTGAGTTTACCCTTAATTCAATTCATCTCTTTTGTCGTAATGTTTTTGTTAAATTAAATCTAGAGAGCTTGTTCTAAGTTGTTTAATGAATATGGTTGAGTAAAGAGCTTGTTTTATTCAACTAATATGTAATAAAATGTTGAGATAATTGAACTTGTAATTATTCTCCATATGTTGTTAATCTAGTAAACGAAAATCTATTGTGGTTTGATAGGAAAATAGTTCCCGTGGTAACGAAATACCCCTCAATCACATTTCACATACTTAATCAGAAACTACTTTGTTTATTTCAAAACTCAAATATTTGTGTTTTGAATTTATTGCTTTCCTTAGTTCAACGAACCAGCCTCCCCATTTAGTCAATTTAGTATATAACTGTTAATTTGACTTTCTAGTGTGCAATTGATTAAATTGAACTAATTCTCTGCGGGAAATGACCCTTACTTGCCACATTACTATTTAAGATGACACGTTTAAACTAAGTAAGGAAAATTAATTGGTACGTCAATTTGGACAGTATCAATTTTGACGCCGTGTCGCCGGGGATTGTTCTATCAATTTGTTAATTACAATATTTTCTTTTTGTTGCTATTTTCTTTATTTTTGTTATTTTCTTTGCCGTATAGGTTGTGAATGAGCAAAAATCATACAACACACTACAACCTAACATCAAGAAAAGAAGCCGACACATCGGAAAGTGGAGAAGACATTTCTCCAACTAAACTTCTAAGGTGATTGAGCATTGAATCCTCAAGTGAGTTCGAACACATAGGGTCCGAAATGGCGGATGAAAATTGAACATTAAAGGAACTTGCAGCTCCAACTTTTGTTCAACAACCTCTATGCATTCAATATCCTCAATTAGAGGCGAGATTTGAACTAAAGTCCGAAATGATTCATCTACTCCCCACATTTCATGGATTTGCTGGAGAGGATCCCAATAAATATTTGAAGGAGTTTCATGTGGTTTGCTAAAACATGAAACCGATGGGTATATCGGAAGAGCCAGTGAAATTGAAGGCATTCCTTTTCTCTCTTATAGATACTGCTAAGGAGTGGCTTTATTATTTGCCTTCCGGTCTTATTACAACGTGGAATGAAATGCAAAAAATCTATTTTTGGAGAGGTATTCCCCAGCTTCAAAGGCTACAAACATTAGGAAAGAAATTTGTAGCATTCGACAATTTCAAGGGGAAAATCTCTATGAATATTGGGATAGATTCAAAAGACTTTGTGCTAGTTGCCCAAACTACCAAATCAGTGAGCAATTACTTCTACAATACTTCTATGAAGGACTACTCCCGATGGAGAGAAGTATGATTGATGCAGCTAGTGGAGGAGCTTTAATGAATAAAACACCAGCAGTTGCTAAGGACTTGAAAGCCAACATGGCCGCCAACTTACAACAATTTGGTAGTAGAGAAGAGGCACCGGTTAAACAAGTAATTGAGATAGGAGTAACCTCTCAAATTGAATGACAATTGGCCGGTCTTACATCTCTTGTACAACAAATGACACTGAGGACAATTCAACAAGCAAAAGTGTGCGAGATTTGTTCTATTGGGGGACATCCTACTGATGCATGTCTGACACTACAAGAAGGAGCCTCAGAGCAAGCGAATGCCATTGGGGGATTTCCTATGCAACAGAGACATAGATATGATCCATATTCTAACACATATAATCCCGGATTGAGAGATCATCCTAATCTCAATTATGGAGGAAATCATTTCATAGCTCTACAATCACAGTTTAATCATCCCCTGGGTTTCAATCAACAAAGGCAACCACAACACTCTCAACCTCGTCAACAAACTNCAACCTCGTTAACAAACTTTATCTCAAAGTTCAGATATGTCTCTTGAAGATATGGTTAAGTCCTTAGCTTCTAGTACAATACAATTTCAGCAAGAGAAAAAAAAATCCCAATTAAGAATTTGGATGCACAAATGAGTCAACTGGCCAACACTGTGTGGAAATAGGAAGCTCAAGGATCGGGAAAACTTCCTTCTCAAGCAATCAACTCGAGAGAAAATGCTAGTGCCGTGACACTAAGAAGTGAAAAGCTTTTAGAAGAGGCACCAAGGAAGATGACCACTAACATCAAATAGTTATCCATGTGGAATTTTCCCAGCGGATTTCCAATGTTTTGTTCTATAACAAAACATCCACGTGTTCTTTTAACAGTCACCACACCTTAACTTGTGAGATTAGCTATTTACTTCACAAGTAAGAAATGCCACACGCGATGATCTATCTATAATAGAGATATTCTTATATCGTTATTACTTACGACCACTGATGATTCAAGATTTAATTATATGTAATTTGTATCTCACGGTCTCATTGCATTCCTAAAAGATTCCATTGAAAATAAAACATAATAGTTAAAAAAAGTCCCGTTAACTAACACTCGATAAGTATTAGATGAAAGATCCTTTTCTAATAACCATCAACTCTTTAATCACCGTTAATTTACATTAACTTGATAAAATTATGAGACAAAAGTCACTTTTCAATAACCCAAGTGTGAATAGGTGATAAACACTCAATTTCGCATTTTACTTTCACATATTATTTAACATTCAATTTATTTCCTCTAAGTAAGATATTTAACAATTATTATTTCTTTCAGAAATTAAATCAATTAATTTCCACTAAACACAATTATTACTAATTATTATTACACAATCAATAAAAAATCATTACATACCATTAAAAGAAATTATAATAATACTACATATATATATATAATTAACTTGAAATGACATATTTTATTAAGTCGATTAATATTAATATATAGAATTTATAAAAAAATAAAATTACTTACACAATTAAAATTTTTTCAAACCTAATATTACATATTAAAAACAATATTGCTCTACTAAAAAATTCTATTGAAAATATCAGATTCAATCCATAATTGCAACCTTTAAATCTTTTATTGATCAAATTCATAATTATAGAACATTTCATTCTCCATAATATAAATATTTTCTTTGAATTGATATTTTTCGATGAGAGTTTTAGACCAAAGGAAGGCAATAAGTGAGATAAACTATATGAGAACTCCCTTACTCTCAAATCTCAATTATGAATTTGTCATCAGTAATCTTTTTTGTTTATATGAACTTTTTGGTAGTATGAATTATGTGAAGATTTATCATATTGGATAATTAGCTTTGAATTTATTTTCTACAAATACTCTATTTTTTTAGCCAAAACGTACTTGCATCCAGTTATTCAATTTAGTACAAAAAATTTCTTTGTTTACTCAAGTTGAATTTTGTATATTTTGTTTTTATGATATTCATTGATTAATGGACATGTTTTTCTCCTTATTGTTATAATTGTATAGTGTGCGAATATTAGTTTTGAGGAAGCGGAAATCCTAAACCCACATTTTCACTTGCAAGAAAATTATGTACGAGTAGTGAGTCTGGAAAGCAGTTTGCTGCTTATTGGAATTTTTATTTTTATTTTTATTTTTTACTTCAACATTGGATAAGAGAAAAAAAAAATCATCAAAATATAAAATTAGATTCTCCCAAATTCGAGTGGTCATATTCTTAGGATTTTTAGCCCTTTCGGGTTTGATTTAATACACATTTTCATAGAATATTTAATAATTTTTGAGTTATTAATTTTATTGATTATAGCCATCCTCGTAATTTACATTCACTTGGTATTGTTACCTTTAATTCATAGGAAAAATCTATTTTCTTTTTTACTAAATTACGACTACTAATCATGAAAAAGGCTCTTGAATGCATAGAATCCAAATTTTTGTTTTGTTTTGTTTTTGTTTTTGTTTTTGTTTTTTTTTGAATATTTGACTTTGACGGAAAATTATAGATAAAAATTAATTATGTAAATCATTTGATTGTATAATCAAATAGTTAATGTTTATGTCCCATCCCACATTTTTTTTGTCTAAATATTTTGATATTTTAAAATGTTGTAGGTATTTCAATAGTCTTTTGTCGATTATAATGATAGAACATTAGGCATATTATCATACTAAAAAGTAAAATGTAAATTTTAGATTTTAATGTCATCATGTTAAATAATGTTATACGATATACTAAAAATTGTAAGTATCATTTATACTTGTTAAAGTTATATTACATATAAATATTACTATAAAAATCAACATTAATAAACACTGAAAGATCTTAAATTTGACATAATAATTTTGTTTAAATTATAAATTCTTTTATCGTGTCATACTATGTGCAAAGCATGTTTAGAAAACTAGCATTTGATTTTAAGTTCTTACCAATTATTTTTATAGTTTTTTATCATCATTTCCTTTTGGCTTTCAAATGATTATTAGAAAAGAGGTGCATGTTTACAATTATACAAAATCTAATGAGATCGAACCGAATCGAAATGAATCAAATATGGTTACTTGGATTTTAGGTAAATCAAAGCAAGGGACTAAATGTGTCACTACTTTCGACAAATTAAATAGGTATAACATTTTAATTTTGTGATTCTAGATATATTTAACGAATATAAATTATGCATCGATCTTTGCATTCTAATATTCACATGTGTACATATATACTTTATTTTTAAAATTTAATTTAGTATTTTTATATACAAACAGATCATAAAATAATTTTGTTTCATTAAACTAAGAATTTTATAATCTATTTGAAGTTGTCCTTCACAATTGTAATACCCCGAACTCCACGTTACACATTTGGCCAATATGATTCGTACATGCTATTTACAATGTTATTTGCATCAATTTTCTTAATTGCTTTATTTTAAAAAGGGTACATTTGATTATTGAGAGCTTAAGATCTTTAACTTTCGACTCCCCGACCTACGTGACGAATTCTACATTGAGCTGTGATAGAGAAACTAGGTTAATCTAGATGTTGGAGATTGGCATGTTAAGCAATTGGAATCTTGATAGAATTAGTATCGATAAAAGTTCTAGCTTTCCATTCGGTTGATAAAGGTCACCGTAAACCCTAGATAGGTAATTGACATATTTAGGACATGAAGCATGAAGTGACATGATCACTATAAAATAATATGGGTTTTATATGACGTTATAAATGTTGAGGTGCGAATTATTGAAATTGATTGAAAATCGGGTATCAATCGGGTAAGTAATTAAATGAACGGTTGAGGAAGTAATGCTATAAAATATTTTGGAATTTTAGGGTAGGTAAATTGGATTGTAAACACATTAGAATAAGCCAAGGATACTTGATTTCTACCTGCAATGATATGTACAAAATCAGATTTTAACCCCAAGAGACCACCTCATGGTTAGTGCACCTCCTACTTGTTGATTCTGTTATGGTAAATTCCTTCACTCTTAAGTATTATCCACATCTACCACCTCTTTAAGACTTCAAATATATGACTTATCATTCCTAAATTTCATGCAAANGAAAATTGATGCAAATGACATTGTAAATAGCATGCATGAATCATATTGGCCAAATGCGTAACGTGAAGTTCGAGGTATTACATCCTCGCCTCATAAAATTTCATCCTTGAAATTTGCTTGCCAAAAATTTTGGGATATTTAGCCCTCATTTCATCTTCTCTTTCCCAAGTATCCTCTTCCATTGACTAATTTCGCCACAATACCTTAACCAATGGAATTTTCTTGCTTCTAAGTTGCTTTATCTCTCGTTGAAGAATCCTCATCGATTTTTCCTCATAAGTCAAATCTGGTTTTATCTCCCTTCGTTCGTTCTTCAACATATGAGAATGATTTCCAATGTATTTTCTTAGCATGGATCCATGAAATACATTATACATTTGAGACATTGATGAAGGAAGATCAAGTTTGTAGGCAACATTTTCAATTCTTTCGACAATAGGAAAGGAACCAATATATCTTGGCCCTAGCTTTCCTTTCTTTCCAAATTGCATAACTCCTTTCAGTAGCGCTACCTTCAAAAATACTTGGTCTCCGACTGTGAATTTCACTATTCTTCTTCTTTGATCCGCATAACTTTTCTGTCGGTCTTGAGTCGTTTGTATCCACTGACATACTTGCATCACCACTTCAACCATTTCACAAACCATATCTGGTCCCTGTAGTTTCCTTTCTCCAACCTCATCCCAACAAACTAGAGATTTACATTTCCTACCGTACAATGCTTCATAAGGAACCATTCCAATCGTAGGCTGATAACTGTTGTTGTATACAAATTCCACAAAAGGTAAACATTTACTCCACTGGCTTTGAAAATCGAATACACAAGCCCTCAACATATCTTTCAATATTTGTATTGTTTTTTCTGATTGTCCATCGGTCTGAGGATGATAAGCCGTGCTAAACGGTAACTTTGTTCTCAAAGCCTTATGTAAGCTTTTCCAAAAGAGAGAGATAAAAATTTAGAATCACTATCTAAAACAATAGATATAGATAGTGGTACTCCATGAAGTCTAAATATTTTTTGTACACAAAGCTAAGCATATGGTTATATGGAATAAGTGGAACAAACTGGAATGAAATGAGCTAATTTAGTCAACCTATCTGCAATAAGCCAAATACTATCATATCCTTTAGTCGTTTTGGGTGATTTCACCACAAAGTCCATTGTGATTCTTTCTCATTTTCACTATGGGATGGGTAATGGTTTTAAGGTTCCTGCCAGCCTTTGATGTTCTGTTTTTATCTGTTGACACATTAAACATTGTCCCACATATTCTGCTATCTCACCTTTCATGTTCGACCACCAATAATGCAATTCACATATCTATACATTTTAGTAGCTCCCAACTAATGTTACCTATGTCCATTAGTTATGTACCCATTTAGGGTGCCAAGCAAACTATGATAGCATATATATTGTTAATTAGTCAAATTGATGGACACGAGAAAGTGATAAAATCCAACAATTGGTTAAGATCAAGATGCCAATCGTCTTAAAGATTGGCTTTTGAGCAGATGAAGTTAAACTACTTTTTTTACCTTCTAACCTACATTTGTTCAACAATAGTGGTATCTTTTGAGCAGATTTTCACCTCAAAATACTCCATTTTCAAGGAATATAAACTCCCAAATCAATAGAACACTAAGAAAACTCTTCTTCATTGGAAAAATCGTAAGTCATGAGTGACCTTCTCCAAAGTAGGGGGAGGTGGTCATGTGAGCTTCAACAGTCAGGTCAATCAATGTATAAGTGAAAGGGTGTCGGATATGATAGAGACGTGAGTCACTAAGTATTGAATGGCCGGATTTGAGAGGGTATCAAGGGCATATAGAGAGGAATTGTATAGTTGAATGTATAACGTCTCATTACCTTCAAATGACACAATATATGAGCTTTTATTGTCGTAGAGAAATGATAACGGTTGGATGAAGTGATACATGGCCTTATCTTGAAGGCTGATGTCTTCTCCTAGGTGTCACTCTATCAATCCGAAGCTGACGGTCATTTAATGATTCTGAAATGTAGTCACCCTAGTGCCTAGGTCTAAGCTTCAGTATAAAAATTGACAATTTGACCTTAAGGTATTGTTGCAGTGAATTGTCACATCAATCAATTTGTCAGAGTGATCTTGTACGAAAGATCTCTTGAGAAGATATGAATTGGAAGATGCCTTTTTTGTAAATGTCCAAGCTAGGAGCCTCGCACTTCTTCCCTACAGTATACATGACATTTTGGCTTAGTCATGGAGGGTTGGCCTTGACATGGCACCTCGACTGAAATGATGCATCACCTTGACTACCTTGTATAGCCTCACCTTGGCCAGGTAGAAGGTGACATGGAGTGCAGGCCTTATTGATTTTCTTAGTTGTCTGCCATGTTGGTGATGATCTGGAGCCTCTTCATAAACGACCACTAATTTTTTTTCCTGCTAACCTACACATTTGTTCATCAATAGTGGTATAGAGTTTTTGACCCTTTGACTTAGGATTTACTGAAGAAATGTTGCTCTTTTTGCAGGTGGACTCGAGATTTTCAATTCCGTGCCTTGAAAATGTTATGATTACCATAAGATCACAATTGATTGCTGAACATTAGATGAATACTTTAGAGTTTTTAGTAAACACCCACTGATTGTAATATAATATGAATGTGACACAAGAACCAAACACCACACTGACTGAAATGTGGAAATACCACTTGTAAATTCTTTTTTGACATTATGGTTGATATGAGATGTGTTGGCAAGTGTTGATTGGGTGAAAAACTATCAAACATTTAAAATGTCCAATATTGTGTTGCCACGTGGCAAAATGTAAAAAATAATATAAAAGATGATGTATATATAGCATGATTGTTGAAATATATACCAAAATGACACAAATTCTAGAACAATTCAGTAATTAAGAATCATTTCCTACAAAAAAAAAAAAAAAGAATATTTGTATCTTGCAAGATGCAAAATCATCACTGCTTCTCTCAATCCATAATTCAAAATATCATTCGACAATTCTTAAAAGTATTAATTATATAGTTTTCCTCGTCCTGTGAAAATGTATTACAACAATGTCAATTTGACCAAGGTATACAGTCCAATTATTATTCTAAGATCACTCTACTAAAGGCTTCAATGTTAAAATCACATAAGCAATATTATAGCCTGCAATTACATCTTATTGAAATGTTTTGTAAGTAAGTGTTATGCCCTATGTCCAATCAACTTAGGACATAAACACTTTTAATGTATTTATATATATAACCGATGCATACTTATGACAAGATCTATTATTTAATTGAATTAATTTTCTAATTAATTAAATAATAAAATCCGTAGATTCAAGTTTTGGTGATTTGTTAATTACAAGGAGTTGTGATTGTGAGATACAAATTACATACGACTGAATCTTAAATCGTCCATGGTCGTATGTAATAACAAGATACGGATATCATTATTACGGATAAACCATCACGTGTGACATTTCTTACTTATGAAGTAAGCAGTTGATCTCACAAGTTAAAGTGTGGTGACACTTGAATGAATACGTGAACGTTTTGTTATAGAACAAAGCATTAGAGACCCGCTGAGAGATTTCATATGGAAAACTATCTGAGTGTCAGTGGTTAATCTCTAACGTTCGGTAGTGGAATAGGTCCTTTGACTTGAGGTCATCATAGTGCCTTATATGAGGACAGCCATCTTTGATGATGTTGGATGTTGCTCTGCCAAGGGTCGCTAATACAGTATCGTTCGGGTATGTCAAGAATCATATGAAGGTTGTGAATGATCAATAGAGGATTCGTCACTCTTAGATAGTGAGAGATTATGATCTACATTTCATCCAGTTATGGTGATAATGAAATCCTTGGCCAAGGTGAACTCATAAGTCGAAAAAGAGTTTTCGACTTATATTGACTTAATAGTAGGATAAAAGATATAATTGATAATTGAGATTGACACATATCCATATATCATAATTGATCGGATCATATTGACGAAAAGATTATAGTTTCACGGTAAACGAATAAGTTTGATTTTGTCATATCACGTGACATTTCCCGTCACATGTATTGCCTTGACACATTGCTAGATGTCAATTTAGGACAACGAATGTAAATTAATGATAAATTAAAAGGGTGTTTTAATTTATCGATTTTGATTAGATCAAAATAATAATTCACGTCGTTAGGCATCGTGATTGGGAACCTAATGTGTCACACACAAAAGAGAATCAGAAGAATGAGATTTATCAATTAATTAATTGACAAGTGTTGGATAATTAATTAATTGGGTTGCTTATTAATAAGCTCGAATTAATTAATTCGATTAATTACTTTATGGACCAGATTTAATTAATTTGATTAATTTAGACCGGGTTTAGTTTAAGAGACGGGTCGAGCCCCCTTGGACTTATATTAATAGGCTTCTAGGGTTTGAAAAACGTAATGGAATTTTTATTATTCTTGCTAGCACGAGAAAAAAAAATCATAGCTGTCATTCTTGTTCTCTGTGTGGATCAACATTGGAGGCTGGACAATTGGACAGCTTGGATTGCAGATCGTGATCATTGAAGTTCGTGAATCAGAAAAAGAATTTGCAAAATTTATCAAAGGTATAATTCTTATCACAGTTTCTATCTAAACATAAAGCAGGTTCTTGTTTGCGAAAAATTGTTTATTTCCGCTGCACATGATTAAGTAGGTTCCCAACATGTTTTACTTCTGTGGTAGTTCAAAGGCAAGCTTTGTCATCATACGGTGATGAAGGTGTTGCTTGATTATGTGAGGGAGACACTCGTGTCCCGATAGTCACAGTCGATGCAGTCTTGACAACAGTTGAAAATTTATTGCAGATAGGGCACTTCAACAGAATGAAATCACCTTTGGTAGGGGAAGAAACTAAAACGTGGCTAAGACAGAAGGCTGAATTTTGGAGTATTCCTAAAACCTAAATTACTACTTCAAAGTTGAAAATCAGTGGCATAATGCAGTGGGAAGTTTTTCAAAGGCTGTAAGCCGATTTGAAGATAGTGAAGTGGAAATCATTGCATGGAGCAAGTGGATCGTATAGGATTTCATAAAGTTTGAATATGGTCCTTGGATAAAATCCATCTAAGCTATCCATTTTAAATTTTTTTTGTCTATAAGTTCCTAGTGTAATTTATTGTATATAGAGAGTGTTGGAAAAATATTTGCCATATTTTTACATTTTAATTTATAGACTTGCTTAATATATGGATTGATTTTTAAATATCAAGGAAACGGCTAAAAACATGAAATAGGATACATGTCCTAACGTAGAGATGGCAACGGGGCGGGTTCGGGGTGGGGCACCCCCATCCCGCCCTAGCCCGCCACTCCCCCATCCCATCCCGTCCCATCCCGCGCCCCGCTCCACCTTAGACAGGGCGGGACGGGTTCAAGGAGTGGGCTTGCCCCGTTTAATTTTTTTTACAAAAATTTCCAGTTAACTAATTATTTTTTAATTTGTAGTTAATTATTCTTCACGATGCGGGTTCGGGGCGGGGCACCCCCGCCCCGCCCTGCCAACTCGTTGGGGCGGATTTTTTTTGCTCCATTCAGGGCGGGGCAATGTCGGGACGGGACGGAATGTGACGAGTTTTTTTTGCAATCACTATCCTAACGGGTAGTTAGTTCTAAGTGACTGAATGTTAAGTATATTCAATAGAATGTTGAGGCTACTGATGTTATGGTTTTAATACTTAAAACATGAATCTTTTTGCTTGTTACCATATTGCAGCTAGTACAAAATTATTTAATTTCCATTCTCGATATTCTCTAATATGTTAATTGGGTAAATATAAGGTTAGAATGATTTATGGGTTAATTTCACAAATGGTCACTGAAGTTACCTGAAAATTTCAAAACGGTCACTGAAGTTTCAAAGTTTCAGAAATGGTCACTAAAGTTTGAAATTTCTTTCACAAACGGTCACTGAATTTTCAGATTTTTTGGGCAAGTTTGAGGGAATTATTCGACAACTTCTGACCACCAAAATCCCCGATTTCGGATACCGTTGGAAAGCCCACGATGTTCTCTTCAATTATCACCAAAAACATCTCCAAAACTCCAAGTGATTTGGCCGGAATAAACCCACGAAGTCGGCAACCAAAAATTGTGAAAATCTGTCCAGATTTTCAGATTTTTTTAGATGAGTTTGCGGTATTTTTTCGGCAACTTCCGACCACCAAAACCGCTAATTTCGAATACCGTTGGAAAGCCCACAATGTCCTCTTCAATTATTATCAAAAATCTCCCCATAATTCCTAGGGATTCGGCCGGAATAAACCCACGAAATCAGCTACCAAAAAAGTCCGAAAATCTGCCCAGTTTGGGTGCTGACTTCGTGGGTTTATTCTGGCCAAATCACTTGGAGTTTTAGGGAGATGTTTGACGATAATTGAAGAGGACATTGTGGGCTTTCCAACGGTATCCAAAATCGACGGTTTTAGTGGTCGAAAGTTGTCGAAAATTTGCCTCAAACTTGCCCAAAAAATCTGAAAATCTGGGCAGATTTTCACAATTTTCGATTGCCGACTTCGTGGGTTTATTCCGGCCGAATCACTTGGAGTTTTGGGGAGAGTTTTGGTGGTAATCGAAGAGGACATCGTGGGCTTTCCAACGGTATCCGAAATCGACGGTTTTGGTGGTCGGAAGTTGCCGAAAAATTGCCTCAAACTTAACCAAAAAATCTGAAAATTCAGTGACGGTTTGTGAAAGAAATTTCAAACTTCAGTGACCGTTTCTGAAACTTTGAAACTTCAGTGACCTTTTTGAAATTTTTAGGTAACTTCAGTGACCATTTGTGAAATTAACCCAATGATTTATATATTAACTTTTCTTAAAACAACCTATTAACATAATCAAGAATATTTTTTGTGATTTAATATAATCTTATCGTGTTTAATGTCTATTGTATTATGCTAGAATTAATTCTAATATTCTCGATTGCGTTATATAAGTAAAGGAAGAAAACAAGAAGCAGAATTAACGCTTTGAAAATCTCGTTCAAGTCTAGTGACTTAGCAACCACGCATTCTACCGTCTTCTGCTAGTGCTTATGGACTCATGATTTAATGATTATATTCAATCATCTTCTTCAACGTATTTGGAGAAAACAAACAACATACACTAATGTACAATAATATTCATTGATCGAGCTGTTCGGCGTAAGTTAAGAATGACGATTCTTAATTCAAGTGGTAGTTATGGCCAAATACAATAGTGAAGTGGTGATAAAGTTAAGATCGGACGTTTGATTTCACTTCTCCAACAAGTCAAAAGAAGGAGATACAAGGGAATTGTTCTTAAACTTCTTTTGTTTATTTTTGTTAATTTTCCGAAATTACAAAACCGAGGCTATTGTATTCTTGATCATTTAATTTAGTGGGTTGTTTGGCCCACGACATGAGGGTCATGGATGTTTTCCTTTATGGTTTACCACATTACATTTGATGTTCAAGTTTTAATATGTTAGTTAATTTTTGCAATTAATTTAAATCGTTAGAACACAAATTCATTTTGCAATTTGAAGTCAGAACTGCCTAAAATTGGTCATATGATATTCTGAGCTCTGTTCTAAAAAGCGTGCCTACGCGACGCCTAGGTGCGAAGCTTGATGAAAACGCCTCGCTTTGAGGCTAAGCGATAATTAAGCGATCAACGGACAATGTTGACCGCTTAATTAGCGACTAGCATGCCTAAGCGCGCCTAGACGACTAGGCGTGCTAGGCGCGCTTTCCCCTTGGAGGTCCAATTTTTCCCGCCTAGGCACTCTGTGCACGACTCATTTCTTTTGGTCAATGAATAATTACTTAAATATGCTATGCTCCATTAAATGTACTTTTCTTTT